>JAAAQI020150898.1:0-19326 GCA_011800005.2 Stichodactyla mertensii
TGTTCGTTCGCGTTAAAGACAATGCTCTTTCGCTTGAATGAAAGTTCCTTCGCGGTTAATGAACAGCAAAAGGTGTATATATACATACATTGTAGAAACTGTAGTTATAGTTCACAAGTCTAATAACCCACAAGTGTAGCTGGCTCATCACTAAGAGTTCCAATAGCTCAGTGGTTAGAGCATCTGACCGGAATGCAGAAGGTCGTGGGTTCGAATCCCATCAGGAGCTCGGATTTTTTCCCGAGCTCATCGTTAGTTTGAGCTTGTTAAGTTGAATCTCTATAGTATGTATTTACCTCACTAGTCTTTCCACCATTACTTATAAAACTTCTGCCTTAAA
Source organism: Stichodactyla mertensii (assembly GCA_011800005.2). Taxonomy (NCBI): domain Eukaryota; kingdom Metazoa; phylum Cnidaria; class Anthozoa; order Actiniaria; family Stichodactylidae; genus Stichodactyla; species Stichodactyla mertensii. Next base: position 341 of record JAAAQI020150898.1, read on the forward strand.
ATATCGAAACGAAAAGTTTGAGAAATCTTATCAAGATATTTTACACCTTACTTCAACAGCGCAATTCATGCATACAAATGGCGGGGACTTGAACTAATCATTGCTCTAAGGTTGTGGCGAGTCATGAGATTGATATCAGGTTTGTTTATTGCGTCTTTTCGACAGCGGGGTGCCTTACACTAATACATCATTAGTCTTTGAATAATGTGATTTTCATTTTGTTTTCAGTGATTATTTCTTTTAAGGAAGAGTTTTACGAACTGATCGATGATGAACTCGATGCTAAACGTAAAGAGAAGGAAAAGCCAGGCACACCACCAACTGAAACAGACTCCTTGCAGACCGCAAAAGAATAAACGAACGATTTATTCTATATGATTGTCATTATTCTAACAGATTTTATTTTCGTGCGTGTTCGTGGGTGCCATGTGGCAATTTAAGCAGACCTTCAAATGTATCACGATATCATACTATCAATAGAGTAAAAACCCAAATACTTGATTAGGCAATGCTAAACAACGTCAACACCACCACCTCCACACCTTTAAAACTTGCCTGACCTTATGAACCTGAATCGGAATGTAGAATCCGGCAGTGGTTGAAGGTGGAAATCTTTTCGTCAGAAATAAAAACTACAAGCAGAACATCTATCAAAGACATACCGTACTTCAAAACTTTATTGAAATCCACTAACTACTAAGAAAACATAATTTAGTGGTTTTCATAAACCGTGAAATAAAAACTAATAGTTAAAATGTAATAGTCAAATACACACAAAAGAAAACAATAGAATTAGGGCCTACTAATATGTATTACTTTGATATCTATTTCACGGGTTTATGACTACTTTCATGATATATGACAGGTACTTAATAAAATCTAATGGACATTAAACTACACGGCATGTATTTACAAAGAGAGTACATCCACACTTCAAGGGTTCATTGGCGGGAGAACCTACATAGCACTCAGTTGATGTAATGTATTCATAAAATCTATTGTGTTCTATTGTCGTTCTATCAATTGTATTATGTGTTGTTCATTGTATTTTTATGAATATATTACATACTGGGTGCTATGTAGACTCTCCCGTTCATTGGCACGATTTCGAGGGTTAATGAAGACAATAATATGGAATGGATACATATCAAGAATATACATATTATTCTGTAGGGATTTGAGATTTCAAAGGCCTTTAATTTTACATAATTTCACCTGGAGATGGATTAACGTTAAAAATATTAACTATACAAGTAGCTCATATAACAACTACAATAGTTATTTAACATATGGCCTTTACTTTCTTGCACGTCTTCTCGTTGCTGTTATTTTTGATCGTGGTTTCGCAACAGCCGATGAGGGTGTCTGTGCTGCCGTTCCAAATTTAAAACCACCAGGATTCACAGTTGCTGCACCAAATGCAGGAGTGTTCGTTGTTCCGCCAGCGCTAAAGTTGAATCCACCAGCGGGAGGTTGGGGAGCTGATGTGGTGGTACCAAATGTGGGTGCTATGAACAAATTACAATATATGAGGTTACACACGAGTTTCCTGCTACTGCTGCTCTGGGCGCATCCTCAGGCATGCTCGTAATGAACAAGGAAGCACCAAGTGCGGTTATGAAGGTCGAGGCCCAACACTGGATTTGAATTCAATTCGCCATACATTGGATTTGAATATTTAAGGAAACAACTAGACTTGACAAGATAAATTGTAATCCAATTTACTTGGTGCTCCTTGAACATGCGTATAGGGCTTTAGCGCGAAACTCTTGATGGTTTTATATCGCTGAATATTTCTACGAGTCTTTCGGTATTTTGTCCAGCCCACGTCCTGCTCTTGGTAAGCAAAGTCAAAATGGAACGAGGTATAAATGCTACGCAAAAACGAAGAGGAAGAAAATATTCACGAAAAAGCCTACCGGAACTTGGCGTGCTTTGAAATCCATTCGATCCACCAGCACCTGTATTGGGTACGAAATTAATCATTGGGTAAGGCCCAGGTCAAACGTCGAACTCTATATGAGCCGAACCTATTGACATCAAAGAAGACCGCCTCATTATCCATTGTTTTCAATGAGTTCGGCTCATGTGAAAGTTCGACGTTTGACCTGGGCCTAAGACTTCTGAAGACCTTAGGTCAATACCTCCTTACTTCCAGGTTTTAATCTATGAACTTATTTTCCTATTCCCTGAACTGGAGGACAACCCCACTTAGGAAAAGGGGAAAAAAAAGAAAAAAAAGAAAGAAAGAAGAAAAATGAATGAATGAATGAACGAACGAATGATTAAAATTTCCAGAGAATTGAAGACTATTTTCATATAAAAAACGTTTTACCAAAAGACTAATAGACAATAGACTAATAGTACCAATAGACCTTTCCCGAATTCACTTGGATGATCACGAATGGTTCCAATTCGAGACTGAACTTTATTCTTTTATTTATCAAGGCCAACCTCGATTTGAAACCACTGTTTCGTGATCATCCATGCGAATTCGGGAAAGCTTACATACCAAATTTGAACCCTCCAGTAGAAGGGGTAGTACTAGTAGCGCCGCCAAAACTAAACCCACCAGTGCCACCTGTACCCGCAGGATTCCGGAACACATTCTGTGTAGCAGGCGAACCAAACGCATTTTGATTGGTTAATCCTCCGAATGCATTTTGACTGGTCTGAGTAACGGGAACATTTGTGACAGAAGAACCAAAGACATTCTGTGAAGCAGATGCTCCAAAGGGAGTTGGTGTAACGGTAGCTCCAAAAACATTCTTGGTTGTTCCACCACCAAAGGTACCCTGAGAGGAAGCTGCTGTACCAAAAGCTGGTGATGAGGAACTAAAATTAGCTCCAGCAGCGAATGAAAATCCTGATTTGATTTGTGACTCAGGAGCATTGCTTGAACCAAAAGAAAACTGTCCGCTGGGAGCACTGGAAGCCGTAGTCAGCTGTGTCGCATTCCCAAAAACATTTGTCGATGGTGTGTTGCCACCAAATTTAAATCCACCGGCAGAGCCTGCAGAATCAGTGTTACCAAACGCATTCGAATTAGTGGAAGTTAAACCAAATGCTGGTGTAGATGTTGCTGCTGTTGTAGTTGATGGCGCCCCAAAGAGATTTGCAGGGTTACTGGAGCCGAAAGGCTTACCTGTACTAGTAAGACCCGATCCAAATGCATTTTGGGTAGAACCTGTGTTAGTTGTCAAGGTACTCTGTGCAGACACAGTACCAGCCGCAAACATACTTTGACTGGTTTGCGATCCAAAGGCATTTGGTGCTACAGTCTGCTGATTCGCACCAAAGCTGAATGTGCTGGGTTGAGTGGTGGTTTTTGGGACTGTTGATCCACTGAAGGAGAAGCCTCCAGATGATGAAAACCCAGCTTGGGATTGCTGTGTTGTAATGTTTGGGGTATTTTGTAGAACAGAACTTGTACTACTTGCATTGAAACCAGAAAACAATGAACTCGATATTGTTGCAGCTGTTGGACCTGAGCTTGGGGTGCTGGAAGTACTTTTTGGAAGACTACTAGGAATACTGAACCCAACTTGAAGTGGATTACTTGACGTATTGAACCCTGCTTGAGGTGGATTATTTGAGGTATTTGCACCTACTTGAGATGAGTTACCACCACCAACTCCTACTTTAGGAGGAATACTGGTTGCGGAGGCAAAATTTATTGAAAAGGAGGCAGGAGCCGCACAGACTGATGGTACTGTGTTTATTATTTTAGACCCCAACGAAGCTTGAACCACAGGAGTACAGATAGGATTTTGGATACTCTGAGATGACGTTGTTAGGGATGTTAAAGATTTGGGATTAAAAGCCTGTGAAGTAGAAGCTCCGAAGAGACTTTTAAAAGAAGCACTAGTTAAAGCTGTTGAAACACCACTTGGAGCATCAACTTGAGTAACAGCCACGGTAGAAGTTGTATTTATTATCGAGGATGCAGGATTAAATCTGAAGCCTTGGGTATTTGGTGTCAGCGAGGTAGAAGTTAAGCTGGGCTGCCGAATGGATAGTGCTGCTTCAGATGAGGTGGTTATAGCTCCTTTTAATAACATGGTCGGCTTTGTTTCTGTGGTACCAGTAAGGGGCGTGCTGGATGATTCAGATTGTTTTAGTAGAGTAGGCTGAATGGTTATTCCATTTGGTTTATTTGCTGATACAGTTGATAGAGGTGTAGAAGGCTGTGTGGAAGCTGAAATGAGTTGAACATTATTAGTATAATGTAAGGACTGGTTGAACTATTGTTGCAGTAGTAATCAGAATCAGAAGCATGCAGGAATCGGATGGATTCCATAGCCTTCCGATTCCGAATACAACTCTAATAACTAAAGTAAGTGGGAATATCGAAATCACGAGCAGAAGCAGGCAATTAATCTAGCAGCTTTCTCCGAGTCCACTCTAGAGAACAGATACATCCAGCTGAGCGGAAATAAATTCTCTAACCAATCAGTCCGTTGAGATTTTTCATGGCCGGCCCTATGTTCAAGAACGATTTTCAACCTGCAAACAATTGGAAATTTAATCGGATGTATTTTGAAGCCTAGAAAAGTCCAAAAGTATTAAAATGAGTGAAATTTTATCTCTGTGTTATCCAAAAAAACCACGCGAGAAATGATCTTCAAAGCAAACAGTGAGGGTCGGAGATGTTTTGCCCAACAATGCTTTGCGCAGCTAGTTGTTTGCTCAGCTGGATTAAATCAGTGAGGTGTGAGGGAGGAGGAGACGCAACTAATATGCTAATGACTGAATCCTTTGCTCTGATTGGTGGAAAGCCCACAGAGCAGAATACAATCCTTGTTTCGCTCAAGTGTTAACGAGTTCTTTTGTTTTGAGGACTAAAATATCCCACGTGGGGTTAAAGGTGACGTGTTACTATGGAAATCGCTTGAGTTTTCTTGAAATTCTAATGAGCTACGACAAAAAAAAAAAAAAAAAAAAAAAAAACCAAACCAAAAAAACCCAAAACAACACGTCTTACAAGATGGCGGTCAGAGAGCCCGACTTCTACATGAACTTACGCTCCCTCACACCTCCCTGATCAAATCGAGGTTTCCACTTCTGTTCTGAGCGATTTTTATGTCACGTAAAAACTCGTACACTACCGATTACGACTCCCACTCGTATTCCGACACTCGTACGTTGAACAGCATGGTACAATTTATTGTTGCTAAAAAAAGCAAGGTGCAATATCTATCCTTAATTTGGCAGGGACCGCGAAGGCTGGGCGGGAGGGCTTTCTTAAAAAAGAATTTGTTAAAACTAAACTTTTTAAAACTTTAATTTTGACTTTGTTGTTTTTGTTTTTTCCTTCTGTTTTTGCGTCTTCTAAATTTTCAAATGCTAGCCCCACCACTTTAAAGGTATTCTGCGGTCTCTGTTTGGTTAACCTTGCACCTAATTTAATTTTTAATTTTAGAACCCCCGCCTGATGAGCATCCATTTATTATTTCATATTCCCCCAGAATTTTGTCCCTTAAAATCAATAGATGCAGGTAAGAGTAAAAAAGGTGGGGAAGAGGGCGGGCGTATCAACCGAAACCTCCATCCCCCGATCCCCGGAACAGGGAGGAAAATATAATATTCACATAGTACGGAGAATTTTCTGTTAAAAACTGTTGACGTAAGCATTAAATTCCCCGTATCCCCTTGTATTCACGCTGTTAAGTACTCAGTAAATCCCCGGAGCCTCCTACGCAGACGTTCTTAGTGTCGTCACGCAACGCTTTACACTAAGAACGTCTGCGCAGGAGGCTACCGGTCTTACGGCGTTAATTCCCTGCCCTGTCCCGGGAGGTCGGAGGTTTCAGTTGACTACTGTATAAAGGTAAAGACAGAATCCTTTCTTACCAATATTTGGTGTGATCGTGATTGGCTGAATTGTTGTTGTACGTGGTGTTGTAGTAACAGCCACAGTTTCTTGGTTTTCTTTGCATCCATCATCAGAAACTGCAGAACTTGAAGATAAGATACCTGTCGATACAAGTGAATTTCATTTATATTGCTTTGGCGACAACCATATTGATCGATACTTTTCTCTGGCGATTCTTAGAAACACCGATAGGTTGCATACACTCATAGCAAACTATAGTTATAAGAAGCTTACCGCACGACTATACACCCTTTGCAGCAATTCCAAAAGCAGTTCAATATGGAGGACAAAACGTTAGAATTTGATTTTCCTAAGAGTTTAACACTGAAAATATCCCATTGTTTTGACCTCCAAATTAAGCTGCATTGAAAATTGCTGCAAGTGGTCTATTGGACTTGTACTTTTCTGGTGCATGGACACGATCTAAATGTATACGTTACTCAGGCCACACCTTCCTCATTTTAATACACTGAGGTTTGGACTGTCTGTGGAGCAATGCGCAACCTCTATGGATAAACAGCCCTACGCTCTTGGCAATACAAAGTCAGTTGACTGAGCACTGGTCGAAAATTCCTCCATCCAGACAAAAACAAACCTTCAAGTGGAAATCCTATGGCAAGTGACCTACCAGACCTTGGAATCCATTACCCATGGGTTAGAGGAAGTAGAATCTGATTGATTTTCCCGTTACCTGAAGTTGTTGCTACAGTTCTCGTCTGTGATTTCGACGGGCTTGGCATACATGTGGTGACATGAATTGCTACGGATGGAGAAGCACCTGTGGCAAAATATAATTAACATAGTATAGTAAACCGTTAGGTAAGGTACAAAGTTTATTTGGTAGGGGGTGAAGGATTTGCTCCATTTTTGGGGGAGTGGGTTGGTATTAACCTTGTTCTACATTCCTACACTTTTTTTGTTTCTCTAAAATGAAGTTATGTAGCTAATGTGATAAAGCAAGCTTTAACTTTCCCGTGTAGAGGAAACAATTTCATGAATATACTTTATTGATACATGTATACTTTATATTCCTATCTCTTTCCTCTTGTTACCTTTGGATTTTTCTTCTTCATCTTCGTCCGAGCCATCCAATAATGACTGAACTCGTTGCCATGCCAACTTACGATCAAGCTCAATGTCTTCTTTTGTGATTGTGTGGGTGAAAGGACGGCGCTTGGGCTAAATCATAAATAGTGAATAAAGTCAAAAAGTGAGCTTGTTTGATGTGTTGTTCTCTCCCTTCCCATGAGAACTCTTCTCCAGATTTAACAAATACCATATTTTGAACTGAGGTTTTTTGTGAATCTTTCTTCCTCTCTGCCTTCCTTTCTGTTTGTTCATCTTCATGATAATCAAAGGCAATTGATTTAAAGTATCACGGGACATAAAATCGTTGTAAAAGTTCAGTTTTTTTGGGAAAAAAATGTAGTTTATTTGCTAAAGGAAGATCGATCAAAATTAATAACTAATATTAAATTTACAGTCTGTAGAAGATATGAAGCAAAACTTATTTTGGATGCTCAACCCTAGATGTTGCCATGATGACAGATATTGTCAGCCGGATATCAACTTGTACAATATTGACATCGCGTATACCCATTACCGATTGGAATACGCGATCGACAAAGCAAGTTTAGTGTTGTCTTTAATAGTTTGGACTGCCAAATTTTTTTTTTGGTCAATGAGTCTTATCATATATATAATCTCGTAGTGTGCCTTATCAGCGCTCAAATGTCAGCGTGATTCATTTCTATACAAGCTAAAAAGAAGCTCAGCGGGCTCAAAAGTTAATGTAGATAAGTCTTTACGTTGCACTGATCATAGACTTGGTCCTAATCTACCTAAAAATGCATTAACTATTTAGCGTATATGTTCCGCTAGCGAAAAATACGACTTAAATAGATCGTAAGGAGGATGAACGAGACTGATCGCCGTTTTCTATCGTTAATTTTGGCTTCTTTCCGCGACCAAGTTTAAGATCGGTGCTGGTATTACTTACCCGAACCACAAGCTTCAGGATCAAATAGCTTGCTTTACGATCAATAGCTCAAGTAACTTTCGACAGCTTATTCTCCCGCAATTTTCAACCAAATTCAGCGAACTTTGGCAATTGTGTTCACACACTATTCAACCAAAATAGCGTGTCTAAGACGCGCTGTTTTAGATCATCTAACGATTATGTTACAACAAAAATCTAATCCCTTTATGTAAATCGGAGGAAGAATAAGCTCTAGTTCAAAAGTCTACTCGACTTTAGAAAATGGCCCGTATCTCCCAAAGAAGACAACAGTTACAAAAATAGACCAATACTTTGAAATCCTCATTTATTAACCTTTCAGAAGATATATACTTTATTAGGAATTCATTGAACATTAAGGGCGCTACGCTAGTTTGAAAAACATGACTCAGTAGTGTCCCATGATACCTTAAAGCTTTATATACAAACAATCTGGAAATTAAAAAAAAAGCCCCCCCCTCCCCTCCAGGGTTCCCCTTACTGATACAAGTGAATGTACGAATTAGTGCAAAACTCCAATAATAATAATAAAGTCTATCTGTCTGTCTGTCTATATCAGAATTCTATTCATACTTACCACATCAGGTGAGTTGATTGATGCACAGTACACTGGTACTGGTCTTCTCTTTGATTCATCTTTCTTGGATGGGAATCGTACCACAGTGAAACGTTTCTTTGGTGACTAACAGAAGAAAACTACATTCACTCACTAGTCATAAGCATAAGGAAAATGACAACTCGATACCTCCATTTAGACTTATAGTTTCATCCAGATGGGTAAATGAATAAAAAAAATGCAATAAAGTAAGACAGACAGGCAGATTGGATAGAAATTGATATTTTATTTAACATACTTAGCAGCATGAAGCAGCTGAATTGCAATAATATGAAATAAAGGTAGACAAGTACCCATATAGCATTAAAATTTACAAAATGCACATTGCCTTTTTTTTACAAATGCATATTTGTAAAATGAATAATCTCTTAGTTGAAAGAAAAAAATGAAATGAGCTGGAAACCAGTGTTTGAGTTTGGATCAGATGCAAAAAAAGATCATCTTAATATTATCTTGTTATTGTATCAACTGAAGACAATTCAGAAGCATACAAACACAGGTGGGGTCTACCCTCATATCATATTACAGTAAGCAATATCTGCAAATATTGAATAGTTTAGCCATCCCTGCCCAATTTGAAATTTTGCTCAGTCTACTGCAGTTTATACATACAGTAGATAAACACCATCCACCCATCAACTACCCACCTAACAAATGAATCTATTTATCCACCCATTTATCCATCCTCAAACCCATCTGCTAACCCATCTATCTCTCCTTTCCCACACTTTATTCATTCATGCATTCATTAGATGTAACATAAACTTAAGACATTTTTTTTTGTTAAATCTTACCATTTCTTGACCTGATATTTCTGACTTCTCAGATACAGGTGAGTCAGTGGCACTTGTTGTCACTTCAGAAACGGTAGGAGTATTTAGAAGCATTTGTTTCTTAGAAATTCTCTGTTGCCTAGATACTGTTAGATCAGGAGTATGATTGGGTGTGCTTGGTTGCTTTCTAGTGGATACAGTTTTCTCAGGGGTGTGAGGAGGTGAGGAAGCAGTTTTCATTTCAGTTCTTTTCTTCTTTTCTTTATTTTGTTCTGCAAGTTTTAGTGCTTGCTTCTTGGATAGCCTTTCAGCATCTGCAAACAACACAGTTTAAAAAAATTGACACATGAATCTAATACTAAATGAACATAAATGCATAACCAGGTTTGGAACTTAGAATACAGTATGTCATTGTTTTTGTTTTGTTGTTGCTGTTGTTGATGTTGTTGTTGTTGTTACATGGAATTTGTGGATAAAGCAATGGATATACTGATAGTAAAACAATTCTTTCTCCTCAATTATTTAGGTCATAATCACCAGCATTTCAAATTGCAAGCTAATGAAGGCAAGAATTCTAGAACACTTATGTACAATGTAATAGACCTTTTACCAAAATGGTGACTGCAAATTCAAATGAGTAAAAATTTAACTGAGTGAAAAATTAATACCAGCACTAGAAAGAGTACCTCAACTTTAGTAACTCTGCAAAGATTCATTAATAATGTTAGGTGTTATAGCGGCTGAGAAAATGTAAGTTGAAAATTGCCAAATTTACAGAGAAATGTATGTCTGGGGGTATACGCCATATGTTTTCTAGGCTGCTATAACACCTAACATAATGAATCTTTGCAGGGTTATTCAAGGCACTCTTTCCAGCGCTGGTGAGTCACCTGGAAACATGTATGTCCGTTGAATTATGTCAAGATTCAGTATTAAAAATATCTTCACGACAATCAAGTTTTTAATTTTAACTTTTTGAAATTTTGGCTGCCATTTTGGTAAAAGGTCTGTTATATAAGTGTTCTAGAACATGATTGTACATGATTGTACCTCTGGCAGCTGGAACAATTTTCATTACAATATCTTCATCATCATCAGCATCACATCCACTATCATTATCATCATCATCATAGCTATTGTTAGCATTGACCCTGCAGAAGTACAGCACATTAATTGTAGTCTGTGAATCATGGTACATTTTTTTTATGTACTACGGTTATTCAAAGCCTACTAAAGCTTTATTGTATAAATTATAAAATATGCATGCTCTCATTGGTTGAAAAATTGCAATATGCATTGTTTATATGAAAGGACAGAGACCACAGATGATTGGCTGCTAATGAGATAACAATAAAAGAACATGGGCTTTCTTGATTGATTTAGTTCAGTGCCAAAACTTCACAAAAAATTGAAATAAATAAATCAATAAATAACAGAAAAATGAATATGGATTGAGTTAGAGTTAGGGGAGCACACTGATCAAGAAAGTTTTGATTACCTTTTTGAACCAGAACTTATTGTAGTAGTTAGAGTAGTATTCTGTTCTTCCCTTGTTGCTATTTCATTGCCTTGGTAACCTGACTCAGTATTTTCAATCACCTGTAACAAACAAATTATGAATACAATTACAGTATGATCATTACATCAAGCCTTATTTTACGCAGAACTATTCTTTTCAGATTCCCATTTAGTTAAGCATTATTTTTATTCCTTTGTTTGTTTGTTTGTTTATCTAAATTAGGTAGAACCAAAACAAAATTATACTGACTTAAACAAAGAAAATAAAGTACATGTAATAAAAGGACCATAGTAACTGGAATGGTAAAAGATATCTGCATAGTGTAATTAGGGCAGTTTATACAGAATATTCTAACCAAAAGTTAGTACTTATCAGACTCAATAATAATTCATGTCATTACTGTGGCAATGGTTTGGGCAATGTGGCCTTATTCAATTAGCATGAAATTAAGTCAACTTCTGATTTGATTTTTTCCAAGAACTGTCAATGGCTTGAGAAGCAATATGAGGCACTTTGGAATTAAGAGTGTTTCAACCTCTATTCAAACACCTCAAAGTTGTTTTAAAACTTTTAGACATGTTTTGTTGAAATTTCAGCATGCTTCTTGGTGTTTGGATGTAACAGGCCTCCATGCTCGACACAAATGACTACATGTACTGTAGCATTCCTATCTCCATGAGCCTTGAGCTCTTTCATAAAAGATAAAAACATTCCAATAATTATGCCTTAAAATCATAGTACATGTATTGACCTGTGCTCTTGCTGGTTTATCATAGTCTTGTCTTGTTCTCTTTACTATGCCTCCCTCTTCAATGGTATTAATACATCTGTCATTATGTAATGGTTTTCTCTTCAATCTTGTTTGTATCAAGCTATAAATAGAGCTCTTTCTTGTAACAGCTGGTGGATCAGACATAATGTCTCTAGTGACTTCAAGGTCTGGACTGTCAATATCTCTTGGAGTTGGTTTACCATCATCATTAACAATTGGATAATGGTATCTCCTGAGTGAGATGAACAAACAAAAAATACATTCTAAATTTTTTAAAGTTCAACATGTAAGTGGAAATTTGAATTTAAATTTATCAGTTTTGTGGTGTTTAATAAACGAGCAGGAGTGTTTTATTGGGTTTAAAACCACAAGGCATAACCAAATGGTTTTTGACCCGATAAAACACAATCTGTGAGTTTATTGATCAGAACTACTTCAAACACGGCACATAAATATGTTCAAGTATTTAACAATATTTTAATGAAAAATGCAAAAGAAAAGCAAAATAGTTTGATGAAAACTTTTACATCACGGGCATGCACACTGTACAGAAAACAGCTCCCACACGGAAAAGAATATTTGGAAAATGTAAGAGTGATTATATCAGTTTCGTCCAAGAAAGGTGCATCAGGGTGCTTGCTTAAAGGCTCTGGTTGGTATTGGGCTTGCTTATGTACCAAGTAAATCAAATACCATTAATTCCATCTTCAGCCACCTAGATCACAATCTTTATGTAAAGATTTCAAAATCTTTATATAAAGAATACTAAATGAGGAAGCCTTTTCCTGGGTTTAAAGCCTCATGCATGTGATGGATTTGAGGCTTTTGATAGGCTGAAATGCTCATTAATTATTCATGAGTGTTTGAAAATGTATTTATAAAACTAGCCATTATTTATCAGACCATGGATACTAAGCTTTTGACCTAAAAACAAGCCAGTGGGTTGGAAACAGTTGTCCAATGTTGGATTAGCTGTTAAGGTGCATGTATGTAAATGTAGGCTTATTCACACCCTCTCACCATGAAAAATGAGTACACCGTAAATACATGAAAGACTGACTGACTGACTGATTGACTGACTGAATGAATCAAATGTAGTTAGTAATGATCATTTTTCCTTATCAAATATTGTGTTTTGCAAATCTGAAAGAATGTACAATGAAGAGCTTGCATGATCTAAAGCTGCATAAATTGCTAATACCAAATAAATAAAATGCATTACATTTAGAAACTAGATTACCTTTTCTTTTTATGGTTTTGTATAGGGCTAGAGGCATCATCTGTACTGTCTTCATCTTCTAAAACACTTCGTTTTCTGTATTTGATAAAAAAAAGGATAAATTAATACCATTAAAGTCTGGTTTTAACATAATGAAAAATCCCAGATGGCCTGGGATCCAAATATTTTCCTGATGGTCATAGACAATCTGCCCCGATGAAAACATCCCTGACCATCTGGGGCAGTTGTAAACAGAATCAGGAAAATTGGGAACATTATTCTATTTTGTCAATTCTGTTTATGACCATCCCAGACAGTTGGTGATTGTCACTCAATCATATTTTCATAAGTTGGGAAGGTTGAGTATATATCAGGATTCCTGACCTTGAGATTTTCTTGACATATGAAAATAAGGCATCTATTGCAAACTGTTGGGTACAATGGAAAAGCCTTTAAACTAAACTTGGAAAATAACCTTATTTTTGAAGTGTGGCTCTAAGGTTTCAGACAAGAGTACATTTAAGGTGGCTGTGTCAAACTAGTTTCCTGTGATTTGTAACACTTAATGACTGGTCCAAGGGAAACAGTTTAATTGTTTTTCAAGAGATTCAAGGGATTAATAACACTGCCCAGTGAGTATACCTGATGGTGCTTTGCTTGAGTGCTGATAAGATAGTTGCTCTACTAAGAGGGCTATCAGTTAATTTCTGTGATTTATTTCTGAAATCATTAATATTAGGTAGATTAAAACAATAATTATCATATTGAAACCCCCTGGCCAGATGGTATACTCAGTTTTCGTCAGCTGGTCATTAAAAAATTGGAACAACCAAGGCCAAACATGATTGCTAGTCAGTGTTTAAGCTGTATCTTAGCTTTGTATAAATAACATGTTTCTAAAAGATCTTTTAGAAGACAAGTGACAATTGCTAGTAAGCTTCTGATACATGTCACAATTGTTTTTAGGCTTAAAGATGTAATTTCAGACCATGTGTTCTCTTAGGGGTTATTTCTTTGTTTAAGGATTTCACTCTTACTAATGAAGAATTTTATTTGGCTTGAGATAAAATATGGTCTAAAATTGGAAACATAATTCCCAAGCTAAATTGCCAGATAAGCTTCTTGACTACAATAACACTTCCACTCATTTCTTGTATACTTACATTGTTAATGTATTGGTATTAACTTCAGGTGTAGCAATTTTGACAGTTGATGGTTGATTTAATGCTGGATTTATAAGACTAAAGTATTTTGGAGCTTGTGGTGATTTTATTTGGGACATAGGACTTTGCCTTGGAGGAGAACCTAACATGGCATTAAATCTTTGGCTTCTGTTACCAAACATCAGGCCATCGCGTGGGGAAAGGGTACTTGAAAAAATATTGGGAAAAAAACCACACACATTAGTGTCTTTAAGTATATCAAAAGCACTGACGTGAAATTTTAAAATAAATAGCATATAAATGTAGCTATATTTCCTACTGTAACTTAGTCATGGTTACCCAGACCCCTCTTGGCCAACCTCTGACCATATTAAGTCAGATGATGGTTGGCTTATACAAAATAATTGTCATTTTGCATCCTTTGCAACCAATCACCACCTGCCTTGTGTGATTCAAATCAAGGCAGATACTATAGGTGTAGGAGAGTATACAATGACATATTTTATTTTGGTTAATTGTCATTTAAATTGCCAACCAAAAATCTATTGGAAAGTGTGGAAAGTAGCAAAGCAATGTGTCAAAACCTATAAATAAAATGGTTGCTATAAATGACAATATTTATAAATATTGCACCTACCTGTTTTGAATACTACAAACCTTGATTGACAATTCTCCTAGACTCTCTCTCTCAGCATTTAAGGGTTGCCCAAGGGGGTTCTGGATAATCATGACTAACTACAACTTTTTTTATCTCATATACTGTAGGTTGTTACTCAGCTAAGCAGCTGATTGCTAAGGCTTTGTATTTTTACAAGTCGTAGTATTTTGGTGAACCCTTTAGGCAAGCCAAAATACGAGGAGAAAAAAAAAAAACAAGTAAGGTTTGAAAAGAAAATGGTGGGTATGGATTAGTTCTCACGGCCGAACAATGACCGGCGCTTACCGAACTCTACAACAAGAAAGATGTAGTGGTGTTTTGGATAACTTGATTTGGCAGAAATCTAATTTTGCTCATGTTCCTTTGCTCATGCAGCTTGTTTGGTTCAAGAAAACCGCTTGTGATAAATCAGCGCGATTTTCTATTATGAATCCAATGTTACTTATAGACAGTCAGCAAGAATGCAGTTTAATAGACCTTTTACCAAAATGGCGGCCGCAAATTCAAATGAGTAAAATTTTAACTGAGTGAAAAATTAATATCAGCACTAGAAAGAGCACCTCGACTTTAGTAACCCTGCAAAGATTCATTATGTTAGGTGTCACAGTGGCCGAGAAAACATTTTTCAAAAAAAGTCGAGGTGCTCTTTCTAGTGCTGGTATTTGTTTGTAATTTTAAGTTATTTGAAATTTTGGCCGCCATTTTGGTAAAAGGTTTATTCTCCCTGGTGTGATAATATGAAAATATTTTGAATGCAAAGGATCTGGATTTCATCCTCAAATTTGTGTCACACAAACAACGTAAATCTTTAACTGAATTTTCTTGTTTTTTTTTTTTTCCCTGAACTCTTTTGCTCTTTAAATTCTCCTGGTCCTGTGTTGACATTTCACCTCCTGGAGAAAATGTTTGAGGTTTTTGACCGTTTGCAGTTGTGACCTCATGTTGACCTTGAAATTTGAATGGATAATTTTGACACTGTTACTTGATGTTGACGTTGACATTGAAAAAACTTAGGGGTTCATTGCAGGCCCTTCCTCCCTCCTCTCCCCATACCTCCTCTCCTCTCCTTCCCTTTGCCCCTCCTCCTCCCTTAGAGCCGGCTACGCAGGCTATACAGCACTGATAGAGCAGATTTCGTATGACTGTGAAAAAGTCGCGGCACGGTCAGTGCCGTAAGTGTGCCTTGCCGCGACCGTGATGTTTTCTAGAACTCCAAAGTTCCTTGCCGCGCCTTGACCGTGTCCGCGCCGTGTTCTTGCCGCGACTTTTTCACAGTCATACGAAATCTGCTCTAAATCCACAGTGACAATGTTCAACAAAATATGTGAAACTAAAGCCGGGAACTAAAGCCGATTATCTCGAACAGGGTAATCTTATTAAAGGATTTTGAAAAAGGAAAGTAAAAAAATTAAGTATTAAACTAAAAAGTTCAAAGACAATCTGGCTTACCTTGTATTAAAACTAAGTCGTTTCGTTACTGTAGCAAAAGAAGATAATAGCGGCATTGGAGAGCGTAGACTTTGTTTCTGATACTTCGGACTTGGTAGACCAGTGAACGGCACATCCATCTCTTTACCAGGTGATACGTATTCACTGTCATTTAAGGAGTTATCAACCAAATCGTCTTTGATTTTGAACTTTTTCGCGACAATTTTTCGCTTAGTCTGCGGCCTGCCGAACAGATATGCCAACAACAAAAACGTGAAAACTAGGAGAAAACTCCATAAAACGCCGAAAAAAATTGAAAAAATAACAAGAGCGATAAGTACAGAAACTACTGCTATGTATTCCTCGGTTTTTGAGGCCATTATAAAACGAATAAAAGCTTAAAGTTTGAGAGTATTTGAGAATCTTCAAGAACCATGAGATTACAACATGGCCCCTGTTTACCTACTGCGCATGACCAAATTGCGCCGCCAAATTTTTGAATGCAGCCTCGTTTTCAGTAAAACAAAACAATTCTAAAGGGAGAGGTGAGCAGTTTGACTTCGTCCTGGAAGCATAACTCAACGAAGCGAAAAGCTAGCTTCAGGGGCGGATCCAGGAATTTTTCAGGGAGGGGTGCACTATTTGTGTTGAGGACTCAAGCACCAGAAATAGATAATAATAAAGCCATAATTGACTTTAAATTGCTCATCTCAGGGGAGGGGGTGCGCACCCCCTGCACCCACCCCCTGGATCCGCCCCTAGTGGAGCTTGTTTTCAAGTTTCGTTGCAAACGAAGTAACTTCTGATTGGACGTATCATTTTTCTCACATGCGAAAAAAGCCGTACGCCGGATTCTGATTGAATGTATTGTTTTTCTCAGACGAGAAAAATCGATAAGGGCATTCTGTGGAGATTGGTGAAAAATCTATTGAATGCAGGGGCGGATCCAGGATTCAGGTTAGGGGGGGTTCGATCGAATTTTGGCTAGGGGGAGTTCGAACGGCTGATATTTTAGTAACTACAAAACTTCAAGAAAATCATTTTGTGTTGGATATTTTCTAATTAGGGGGTTCGTAGTTGTCATTTATAGGGGTTCAATAGTCTTTTCCCAAGATATGGTTGAGTGGGTACTGTTGGTGGAGTCCTGTACTTGCCAAAGCCTCGATTTCAGTACGTACAATCATGCACTGAGCTATGTACTAATTTGACACAATGGTCTTCGTGATGATTAAACAATAAAGCAAAGAAGAGTTGTTTATTAAACAATACATAATTTTCATAACAACACCAAGAAGAAACTGAACGGTACTCGAGGCTTTGGCAAGTACATGACTCATTCAGCCATATCTTGGGAAAGGCATTATATTAAAACTTTCCAGGACTTTCCCAGAACCATGGAAGGATTTTTTTTTCAAATTCACAAGGAATTCTAGAAGCTGTCGCCCTTTTCACTCGCAACTTCAAAGAAGGTAGCCAGTTGGGGCACTTTGTTCCCCACCCCCACTTCCACAGGCCCAAAAGGTTCACATTTTGGGGTATTCAAGGTCCAACATTTTGAGTGCAGTCGGTTAAAGTGAAGGATACTAGTAAATCTTTAATCTTTTGCTTACAAAGCGGGTTCCAGTGGATGTAGCTTGTAAGTTAACGTTTGTAATGCCTCTTCGTGCATTCTTTCTTTGCCAATACATGATCTATACTGACTCATCATTAAATTCGTTACAAATTCTGCATTTCGGATATGAGAACCGTGTTTTACGAATCTTTCGTGGTGATGAGGTTTTGGGAAGGAAAAGGATAAGACGATTACAGTTTGTTTTGTCGTCGTTGAAGAGAACTCATACAATATTAAAAACCTGTGAAGACCTGGGAGTACGTTCTAAAGATTCAGGGACCGCGTGAAGCTAGGGGACCCAGTGGGGGCTATACCCCCCCCCCCCCCCTTCCCAATAGTTTTACTACCATCTAAAATACTTATTTACTATTCTCAGCGGTCTCACTAGTACGAATGCATGAGAATTCATTACCATATCATTCACCTCAATTCAAACCCGCTATGGCTTAAACGGGGTCTCCTCGCTCCTCTACCCAAGGATATATATGAGGTTTGAATTCTGAACAGTTTCTGCGGCCAGGTATTGTCGACTAATTGGTTCGGTCTGTGTTGCCAGTGATGAAAAAAAGCCAGGGGTGCTTTCCATTTAAACCAATCCATCCGGTTGGAAATTCATTAGCTAAAAACAACGGTAAATGGTACTCGTGTCTTCCAACCAAAAAAAGCGAGAAAACACAAATGGTACACGCGTCTACCGGAAGAACCGGAAGGAGCGGGAAAAGTGGATTACCTCGATCGGTAGACCGAATTTTCCGGAACTTTCCAATCGGAATGACACATACCATTTGTTCTTCCAACCGGAATTTCCGGTTTTTCCAGGGAAATTGAAAGCACCTCAGTTCCTTCAATCAACGACGAACCCATCAGTCCATTAGACTTGTCTGAAACCCACGTATAATTTTGGGACGTACACAAGGAAGGGATTTTAAAGTCTTTCGAGTTTAAGACAAGGTAAACTTGGGTAGCGCTATATAAATTTTAGTTCTCCATCAATATCATCATCAGAAATGACTTCTTTTTCATAGCCAGAATGTGCAAAATATTCATAACTTTAAGGCAATAAAAAAATTGTGGCAAATGCCCTCAAAACAATGGAAATCCCATTTCCGAGGATGTCAGTTTCAATGACCTGCTCAGCTGCTAACTATTCCCAACCTCGGCAGTCCTTAACCCTCCCAATCAAAATTACGCTCAGGGACCGCGGAGCATATTGAAAAGTATGGGGGGGGGGGGGGGGGGGCGCCCGTCCCCCGCGCCCCCCGGGGGGTGCGCCCCCCGGGGCCCAGAGAGTTCATTATTAGGTTAAATATTCTTTTTTCCTTAGTTTAAAAGAA
>JAAAQI020150899.1:0-10762 GCA_011800005.2 Stichodactyla mertensii
CATCCATCCATCCATCCATCCATCCATCCATCCATCCATCCATCCATCCATCCATCCATCCATCCATCCATTCATCCTTTTATTTTTGCATCCAAGCTCCACCCACCATCCTTCCATCTATCATTCATTCATTCACTAGTCAATTCATTAATTTCATTTATATTCTAATGATGTTTGTTTATTGAAAAATGTCACTTGTCTGAGAGAGTTGAATTGGACATGGGAGATAAGACCAAGAAATAGAAAAAATAAGGCTTGTTATTTAATGAACTCTAGCAACATAGAAAAGTAATGAGGATGGTTTTTAATACACATTTCAGAGAATCATGATGTCAAGAGTCTTCTAGAGATGGCTCGTGAATACCAAGTGCATAAGTTAACTCAAAGGTGTGAAGAAAGGTTGCTGCAGAAGCAGAGTTCTGTCGATTTGATGCTCCTCGCTCAAGAATTTTCTCTGAAGAGACTTTTGGAAAAATGCTTAAACTCACTCAGCAGAATGCAGCTACAAGACCTTAGAAGTAAGAAAATTATTGTATGGTTTTCCAAAACTTGTGGATCCATACATTCCTATTGGATTTGTAATTCCAAAGGGACTTCTTTTGGCATGGCTCAAAGGGTCTGCTATCAAATGCCTTGGCTGAGGCTTCATATTGATGTGGGATACCTTTTGGAATATTCTTATTCTTTTGCCCATAGGCTGTTTGCATATAGGGAGAGTCTACAGAGCACGCAGTAGATGTAATATATTCATAGACATATAGTTAACAACACATAATATTGAACAATGGATTGAATGACAATAGATCACAACAGATTTTATGAATATATAACATCAACTGAGTGCTCTGTAGATGCTCCCTTTGCATGTAATTGAAAATTCAAATATTCAGTGATCTACAAGGAGCACCTTCATGAACAGGGAGTCAGTTGAGGGAAGGGATAGGAAGGGAAAAAGTCAAGCTAGATGAAAGAAAATATAATGAAATAGGAGAAAACCTTTTTTTATACTTTATTTTCCCCACTGTCCTGGATTTTTTGTGTGAAAATTTTTTGTAGAGTTTCAGGTTTTTGCTTTGATTTCTATCTTGATACACCCTCCCCCTTTTTTTTCAACCTTACCCCCTCCCCCTCCTTCCAAAAAAAGTATTTTTCAAATCAGTGTAGAATATTTTCATCTCAATGAAATTGGAGTTTGGGAAAAAGAAAAGGAAAAGAAAGAGAGAACTAATGACAGTTTTTAACAATTTTTTTCCATGCTTTAGTTTGATGCTCAGCTGGAAGGAAAAGATGATTAAATTTTGATAATTCTTGGTTTCTAGCATTTATAAACAATAACTGTAGGATTTCATTCCACTTTTTCAAAACATTTTCTTATCTTTATTTGAATCAGCTCACCCGAAGTTCGAGGATATTGACACAGACCACCTCGTCAGTTTGCTGACCAACAATATCCGCTGGCTCAAGGAGCAGCACAATCGAGAAATCCGTCAACTGAAAGAGCAGAACACGAGGGAGAAATCCCAAGCCGTTGCTAAAGTCAATGAGCTGAACGAATGTTGGGGTTACAATAAACTGCCCATGAGGGGATGCGCATGCGCGTCATATACCAAGTCATGTGACATCTGCAATACGGTGCTAGAGAAATATGTCAAGACAAAATGTGGCGAAATTATCGAAGCGTTGACGACCGAGTCATCATAAAAATCACTCATTAAGTTAGGGAGTAATCCTAATATAAGATAGAATAAGCGTGAAGGTACACCCTAGAGGACGGGTCGCGGGATATGCGGCCTTCACTCGCTGCATGGGTGTTATCGACGCAGTTTGAACTTGCTACCTGTTCCCTGAGTGTTTGGACTAAGCGTTCAGAGCCGATAGTGCGCCTTTGCAGGTAACCAGTTGCGCAAATCAGAAAACGTGAATAATATATGTATTTTTTATTCTTATTGAGACTTCCTAGCCTTCTCGCTTCAATTGAAAAGAACAAAAGAAAGAAAAGGAAAAGAGAAAGAAAAGAAAAACAGGAAGGAATTATCTTAAACACAACGAAAATTTGCAGCTCGTTTTTACATGACTTTTTATTACTCGAGCAAGAAAGTCTTAGAGAACGGAACGTTACTAATAATTATTTTCAACGACTTTACATAATTTTATCAAAAATTGAGTGTATAAACTCTTTGCAACTTTGGGTAAACATTATTTCGTGTTTGGGTCTTGTATCTTGGGGTAAATTCCAAGTAAGTTCTAGAACATGATTATTGTAGTGTTATCTGATATATGCTGACTTTAATTAAATAGATAATTTTATCTAAAAAACTGATTTCTTACGATAATCCTCAATTTTCCATACTGATTCCTTGGTAAAATTAGAGCCACATTTCTTAAGTTATGCATTAATAGATCATAATTGTAAAAACAATCTTTTATATGAGTGTACAAATAAATTTACCCTTTCTGGGTCTTTTTAGTTTTATTCAATGTTGTTGATGTAATTTCCTCACCCGTATGAAGCCGCGCTTGATGTTTTCATTTCGCGCCAAAGGGAACTTCCTTAGCTTTTGATTGCTTTTTGACCATTTTTTCCAAAGTATTTGTACAACGCTTTTGGTGGTCGCTAGCCAAGAGTCACGAGATTATCAGCGGTTAGTTCCTCTAAATAAAATTGGAGATTGTATCAGAAAGAGTTTTGATTGTAGCGTACCGATCTAACAATAGACCGAATCGAGATATAGCTGTCGCTATTTGTAAAATTTTTAATTTAATATTTTAAGGTAAAATAAGCCATACCAGTCGAAAGGAGATAAAGATTGAAAGTTTGAGAGCAAGATAGTTACTGCCATTTGAAATGCGCGAAAAATGCCCAAACGAGGCTAGTCAGTCATGACTTCCAGATCTTATACTAAAGTCTGTATTTTCAATCCTTGATATCTTAGAAACATGCTATAACATTCAAACTCTCTGAAAGATAACGATGTTAATTTTTTTCAATTCATTTTGAGATAGAAAATTAGCTGGTCGCCATATTTCGATTTGGTTATGAAAAAGAATCCTCCTGAGTCTTTCATCGTTTCTTGCAAATTTTATTTCAAAAATGGAAAAAAAGACGATTGAATGGGCGTGAGTGAGTGAATAAACAAATGACCCAAGTGAAGAAATGAATAGATAGAATATTATAACATAGCTAAGATAGAACGTGCGCTCTGATTGGCTGGTTACCTATGAAAAAGAAATGGATGGTGATAGTGCACGGTCGCGCACGCTGACGTCAAAGCCGTTTCAAGTTCTTTCAAGCCTCTTTTAGAGCAAAAAACTGTCTTTTAGGATACAAATTTTGATAAAAAAATATATTGTAGATCATTGTTCTATTGAAAATTTCCCGTGGGGAAACGTTTTTGATGATTTTTCGAGAGCATTCTTAACAGCTTTTCTCTTCAAAAATTACTGAATGAATTTTCAAATTACAACGTTTTCTGCGCGCGCTAGGACACTGACAGAAGAAAATAAACCCTTTTCCGACGTGTAAAAGCACTAGCTATGTTATAAAAGCAATGGTCAATGCTTAGTTGTGCGTAAATCTCATAGTTCTGGATAGTTGGGAGCACGATGGTAGCTAGAGTTGCTCTCGGCTCCGCCTCGAGCAACTCTCACGCTACCATCGTGCTCTCCCAACTATCCAAGTGCATCCAGAACCAGATTTACGCACGCTAAACATTAACCATGAAAAAACCCGAGCCTCGTTTTCAACCGACAACACGCGCGCGAAAACTGAACCCGAGTCAATTAAAACAAACATGGCGGACGAGGTTGACTGAGTATCAGTAGAATACTTTTAAATGTATTTTTAACTAACGAATGTATAGCCCTGAGGCTGTAAATCATTTTAAAATAATTATTCATGTTTTTAGGCTTTTTAAAAGTACGATAGCGTTGATTGCGTTGCCAAAATTTTCGGTTTAAAATCGTCATAAAGCATTGTTTGGGGAAGTCTTGACCATGGAATTTAAAATAATCAAAGAAATACAGTTTGTTCGATCTTCATTGAATACTGTAAAGGAATACTACTGAAATAATGAGCTGTAAGACTGATGATGATGAGACAGAAGACGAGTCATCTCAAGAGTTTTGTGGTTATGCGAAAGCAAAGCAAGAAGAATCGTCCATTAATCCCAGGTAAACCTTCAATAAATTAACCTTTTCTTGATGTCCTTGAAGCATTTTTATCCATCCTAAACGCTTTATTTACGTCCTTTTTAGCGTAAACCCTAAGTTCTACGAGAGTAAGATATTCATTTGGTCGCTTTGTGAGAGAGAGTGTTGGACATGTTCATACTTGCCTGAGTTGGTGCGCTGGTATATACCAAATGTGTGTGAAGATTCTTAAAGATACATTAATTGATTGTTTATAATCCAAGTTTTTATGACTTGATAAACCATAATCTTACATGTTGTGATTGGTTAAGCAGGACTCCATCCTTACCTCCTTTTTCCTACCCTCTTTGCCCAGGGGGGGGGGGGGGGGTTGACTCTGGGGTAAAAGTATTGGGTATGCTCGTCAGAAATTTTCAAAAATACCCCTAAAAGATACCGGATGTCTTTTAAAAAGGGTGCAGCCAGGCGATTTTTAACCCCTAAGAGATACCACTGATAAATAAATAAAATTGGATTAAAAGACCATTGAAATATTAAGTACAACTGATAATAAAGCGCTTAAGCTCTGCCTAACTATAAATATAAATCATACTGCGAAAAGTGATGAGCTCTTCCGTTTTCGATACCCTAAAAGATACCAGGGAATTCTGAAATTCTAAACTTCAATTTTAACACCCTAACAGATACCAAATCGCTGATTTTTACCCCTAAGAGATACAACGAGCATACCCGATACTTTTACCTTGGAGTCCCCCCTCCTGGGCCTCTTTGCGCTCTGTTACGGCACCCCTCCTTCAAGTTTTGTCAATGTATACATCTAATTTCAGGCAAACAGAATCAACTAAATCTAAAGATGATAAAGATGTTGACAAGAAGTCTAAGAAACCAGGTACGGTAAAAGAGAGCAAAAGATGGAGAGAGTGAAGGAGATGGCAGATCACATGTGAAAGACAGTTTTGTCAGTGCCTTAATCAACCTAGCCTCTCTTATGCTCAGCCTTTGAGAATAAACTCCTTTCTGTTGTTGTTGTTGTTGTTTTTGCAATGTATTTCTGTAGAAATCTAATATTTAATCTCATTTACAATTTTACAGAATGGATTAAGAAAGGAGTGAAATGTATGGCACTTTACACTGGAGATAATATCTTCTACAGAGCTGTCATTGATGGCATTTTGTCTGAAGATGAAGTTGAAGTTACCTTTATTGGGTTAGTAGTTTTTAGACTTTTTACCCTTAGCTCTTGCAGAATT
This sequence comes from Stichodactyla mertensii, assembly GCA_011800005.2. Classification (NCBI taxonomy): domain Eukaryota; kingdom Metazoa; phylum Cnidaria; class Anthozoa; order Actiniaria; family Stichodactylidae; genus Stichodactyla; species Stichodactyla mertensii. Next base: position 5,400 of record JAAAQI020150899.1, read on the forward strand.
ATTGTTACAGAAGTTTTTAAGAGCTTTGTTGGGAACTGTCCAAGTTTAGGACTAGGGAGTCATGATTGGAACATCACATTATTTTGCTTGTTGAGAGGGGGTAGGCTCCCCTTCAAAAAATTTTTGATTTTTGTAAAGAGAAAAACCCACTCAAGCTTTTCATTAGGAATTTTAATTGCTTGTGTAGGCAAGGACCACAGAGAGGGTAGGGATGGGGTGGCTATAGCCCCTCCCCCCACTTTTTTCCAAATCTATGTTGATTATAACAATTTCAAAGGTGCCCCACAATCCTTGTCATACCTTAACCCCTGTCACTTTGATAGTTCTCTGTGACCCTTGATAGGGCTAATGATTAATAATTTTTTTGTAAATTAATTATCCATTTCAAAGGTTTGAATCAGAGGGCAAAGAGCAAGTGCCATTCAAGCACTTAAAGAGAGTTCCGCAGCGTATAATTCAAACTAAAACAGTAGATAATTTATCAAAGAGTACAGACCAAACACAGATGCTGGCATCTGAGAGTTTCTTTACACATTTGGAAGGTTTTGAAATGAAAGAAGAAATCAGGTACAGTTTTTATTCATTGTTGATTGATTGATTGATTAATTGATTATTAAATATTAAAAAAAATAAAACATTGTATAATAGTTTGGTGTTGACAATCATTCATTCTAGAACAAAGTATGAAAATGAAGATTTTGGTGATTCAGATTTTAAGATATCTGACATGAAACAGAACAAGAAACAAGGCAAGAAAATCAAAGGTGATTGTTGGGAAGCCATTGACAATTTTTTATTTTTATTCAATATTAAGGCCAATATACAGTATGACTAATAATAACTTTTATAAGTTGTAAATAATGATCGTCACAGTGAAATATACACAATCTAAGTGATTGTGATAAATGAGAATACACAAAAAAATTTCGGGCTTCAACGGGATTCAAACTCATGACCTCTGCGATGCTGGTGCAGTGCTCTACCAACTGAGCTATGAAGCCAACCCATGTTGGTAGGCGGTCATATTGTTGGGTTCATAGAGTCACTAAGTGAATTAATGTGAGAGAGATGGTATGAACTGTGGTGGAATAGAAGCTGTAAAAATGATCTTCGCAGTGAAATATACACAATCTAAGCAATTGTGATAAATGAATTGCTTAGATTGTGTACATTTCACTGTGACGATCATTATTTACAACTTCTGTTCCACCGCAGTTCATACCATCTCTCTCTCAATAACTTTTGTATGTATGTATTGTTTTAGGAAGTCTAGACATCTCAACATGTAAGGGAAGCAAGGTTTTGAGGAAAAGGCAGCAAAAGAAAGAGGCACAAAGCCTGGAGGACCCTGAATATAAAATAGTTGACAGAGAGATGGATATTAAATGTACAAAAAGAAGTATTTCAAAGAGAAAACTCAGCAGTCCAAAACAAGATGAATGGTGTGATTTGGATGGTAAGGTTTGATTAAATAAGACTCCTACATATACACAGAAAGTGCAGCAACTACTAAAGTAAGAGGTCATGATCACTTAACAGTTCAATTATTCATGTGCAAATCTTTACATTAAGAAGAGTAACAAACAAGTAATGCAACTCGGATTACAGCAACTCCAGACTTCTGGGCGACGTTCGGCGTTTTGGCCTCCGTCAATCAAAATAATTACTTAAACTGTCGAAACCTTGATTGACGGAAGCCAAAATGCCCAACATTGCCCAGACATCTGGAGTTGGAGGTCGCAGAATTATGTAAAGCGCTGTAATCGTTTGCAACCATTCCTACATGTACTGTACATTACGTTACTACCAAAACAGGTAAATTGAATTCAAAGTCCCATATAATGGTTGATTTTGGTCACATGGTGTTGCACTTTGCACCGAATAGTTAGACACATACTCACATTCCCGAGATATGATCAAAACACTAGCTTGAAGAAAGATCCTTTTTCTCACAGAAAATCATTTGAAGAAGGTAAAATGAAATATTCCAATAAAATGTTTTAAGCCAGAGAATTAGTTTCTGGATTGCTTCAAATGCTGTAGAATAGCTTGATTTCAGCTTCTTGCTCCTGTCAATGTATGATGATAATCAATTTCCTCAGGCTCATGAAAGTAGGAATGTGAGCACGTGTCTAGCTTTTTGGTGTAAGAGTATCACAGTATGTGACCAAAATCAACTGTTACATGGGATTTTACATTCACAGTCTACCTGTTTTGGTATTTAATGCAAACCAAAGAGGTGAAAGCCATATTGGTGGTACTAACAAAAAGTTTCATCATGATTTGAATTAAAGGTTTTGATGACCAAGATATGGAGAAACCCCATTTCAGTGAGCCAGCACCATCCCCATTTGTCCCTTTAGTGTTATCTGAACCAGGAAAACAGCCACTCATACAGGTAATAATATACTGACCACACATTGGAAGAGGAAGGGGTACAGCAGGGGAACAAAGGGGTCATGGTCAGCCCCAAAGAGGAATAGATTCAATTTGTCCATTGCATTTGCCCATAGACTTAAAGGTATCATTTTGTCATAGAGTTTACTTATCCCTTAACCTTTTCATAGGTTTCTATAGAGCAGATTTCATATGACTGTGAAAAGTTCACAGCACAGGCAGTGCCATAAGTATGCCTTGCTGCAACGTGATGTTTTCTAGAATTTTACATGCCATACTGTGCCTTGACCATGTCATGACTGTGTTCATGCTGCAAGCTTTTCAGTCATATGAAATCTGCTCTATACAGCTGTAATTTCTCTATTGTAGAGGACCATATTACCGATATTTATGTTGGGGGGGGGGGGCTTACATGTACAGAATGGGGGGAGAAAGAGGGAGGAGCAACTGTATTGCCAGTTCCCCCCCTTTCCCTGGTGTAGATGATAAAGAGTTCCTAGATTGCTAGCTTCAACTCTCTGTTATTTCTTTTATCTAAAGTGGGCTCCCTGTGGCTTAGAGTTGATCAGAGTTTTTCATTAGGTTCCAGCAACCATCAATTGCCGTCTTCGTGAATACCAACGTGATGGTGTCAAATTCCTATACCAGCATTACCATGACAACAAGGGTGCTATATTGGGTGATGACATGGGATTGGGTAAAACAGTTCAAGTCATTGCTTTTCTGGCAGCTGTTTTAGGGAAAACAGGGACTAAAGTTGATGTGTTTGGAAAGTACATGAACCGAAGTAAATCGGGAGAGAAGGAAAAGACAGCCGTGAAGCAGTGCTTCCTTGTGGTCTCCCCAGGCTCTGTCTTGTACAATTGGCATGATGAACTGGAAACCTGGGGTCACTTTAAAGTCAGACTTTACCATGGCAACAATAAAGAAACCATCCTGGAGGAAGCGGTAAAGAGGAAACTAGACGTTGTCTTGACAACCTATGACACTTTAAGAATTAATGTGGTAAGGAATTTTTTTCTGAAATCTTAAAGAAAAAATTCTTGATTTCTCTTGGAAGATTAGTTAATCCTAAAAATTGGACGTATTCTTAGTTTACAATCGTTCCCAAGAGTATCAAATACAGAAAATGACTGCCATGTCGGACGATATAACCCTGAGTGGCTTAGATACATCAACACCAAGAATAGCGTTTAATTTTCTTTCTTTCCTTTTTTTTCCCCCTTCTCTCTCCCTCTTTTTCTGCAGAAGAAAGTCAACAAAGTGTGTTGGTCAGCTGTTATAATGGACGAAGTTCACAAGCTCAAAGATCCTGACGCGCAGATCACTGTAGCAGCCAAGTCATTGAAGGTCAAACGAAGGTAGGTGTGCATTTATAAGATGATACTCCTGAAAAAGCTCCATCTTTCAGAAGAAATGTAGAAATTAAAGATGTGTCGTGAGAAAGCGAGTCTAAAGGTCGTGTTCTTTGCGATAAACATTGTGCACGGGTTCACGTGTGCCGCGAAATCCTTTTCAATGCGCATGCTCAATCTCAGCGCGCACTCTTAAACACTGTTGAGCCCTCGGCACTGCGCATGCTCAAACATTGTAGGAGGTATTTGGCACTGCGGATGCTCAAATACATTTCCTTCCTACGAGGCTTACTTCCATTACGCATGCTCAAAAACAATCTTCTGCTCTGCGCATGCGGGAACTTCTGTAGTAAGTTTCCCGGATGCTGTTATCGTTGATCAATGTTATCGTTGTGGTATCAGATTTGGTCTGACAGGGACTCCCCTTCAGAATCGATTCGACGAGTTTTGGAGTGTACTTGACTGGGCCAACCCGGGCTGTTTAGGGTCCGCCAGAAAGTTCACAAAAGAGTACAGTAGACCAGTCAAAAAAGGCCAAAGATATGACGTCACCAAGAGAGAACTAGCCATTGGCAGAACAAGTATGGTTTATTCTGTTTTGGTGTTTGAGTTTTTGTTACGCAACGTGACAAAATTAATGCTTTAACTTGTAACGCAACGCCAAACTTTTTTTGGCGGATTTAGTTTCCAGTTGCGCATCATCGTTATTAGCCAATCAAAAACATGAAAAATTAGTACGTCACGCAACGAGTTTGCTTGGTGTTGCGTTTACCGTTAAAGTGTCAGAATTTACTGAGAAAAGTCATTTCTTCAACAGAAAAATCAGTACAATAAAATGCCAAAAAATCCTGTTTAATCATGTATAATTTCCGTGCTTAGTGCCTTTTATTCATGTCTTTCTACCTCTCCCTTACCGCATATCTCCCTGACTTTGATTCACGTTTTCATGTTTTTAGTCTCCAAGAATTTCCAATCAAAGCTTCATGGTCAGTGGTTTCTGCGTCGAACTAAGGACTTGATATCAGATCAGTTACCACAGAAAGGTACCTCCTTGTTTAGTTTTTATGGGCTTTAATCGAACGACAGCCAAGAGAATGAAAACTTTTGTTCTTCCCTATTTGAACTCGTTCTGAAGTGTTTGAATGCGAGGCCACGCGCCGGAAATGTATTGTGTAAACCAACATGGCCGCCGTGTGATTAAAGCCCATATTATCATGCGAACGCTCGAAATAGCCATTATGTAGTTGTACACAATCCATAATGCATTCAAACACGGGCCGTTATTCACCTGTCTACGTATGCTGATCAATACATAACCAGTGTTGTTGAAGAAGAATTTTTTATACATTTCTAGATGAGAGGATTGTGTTTTGTAACTTGACGTCATTTCAAGAGGACGTCTACGTCACTCTTCTTCAGTCCCCTGACGTCCAGCTAATCACCAAGAAAGACAACCCGTGTGACTGTGGTAGTGGGATGACAAGAGGTCACTGTTGTTACACGGTAATGGAATATTGCATGCTGAATTGAATATTGAAGGCTGAATGGCCGAAACGTCCTATTAAACAGTATTTTAGTTACAAGTTGATCGTCTTGGCTTTCTCTTTATTT
>JAAAQI020150910.1:0-10762 GCA_011800005.2 Stichodactyla mertensii
GACAAAATTGCTGTTTTTCTCCTACTAGCCTTTTCCATGGGGTGATGGCGACCATACCTTGTTTCATAATGACCATGCAAATTTTGGTTTTGAAAAATCAGAAGAGGAAGAATCAGAAGTAGAAGCTGTTCCAAAGGAAGATGTAAGTACTGTAAAATTAAGAGAAGGAAAGAGGATAATACCATTCATAAATATGAGGATTTACAAGTCCTTTGATTTTCTTTTTCAGCATTTCATAACTAAATTCATAGTAGACTATTTGATTGATGATCCAGAAGACAACAGAAGGAAAAAGAATGAGCATATGGATCTCTTGCGACAGAGACGTGATGAATTGTATCCTTTAAAGAAAATTATAATAACCAAGTTTTATCAACTAGATTTTTCTTTCCAGGGCTGGTTCTATGATACACTTGGTATTAAATGTATAATACCCATTTCCAAAGTTAGGTGACCCAAAAAACTCAACTAATTCCATGAAAACTTGGAAACAAGTGTTGCGAATTACTGTATATATTGTATATAAAAATGTGTTGCAAATTATGACTTGGCTGGTGTTTTGCAAATGCATCTACCTGTGAACAGTCACAACAGAATCATGTTCTGTCAAGCCAATTCAAAGTTTTAGCAATCAAACTTCAGACCAGTGGTTTTCCCATTTCCACAATTTTTGAGCCACACAGTACCAATTGGAATGTGTTTCATGATTGGTTTAAAAAACAATAGATTGGTATTCCAAACAATACCACTGAACCTAACATAACAAAAGAGGTAAAGGGAGCAATAAAAAAGCAGCTTTCAATTGGTACTGTATGCTCCAATTTTTCCAAACAGTTGCTGCCAATACACAGACAGAAAAAACTCAGCATGGAGTAGCACTCTCTCTCAGAAGATATGTGGAATCAAGTCAAGAAACTCACTAAATTGAATTTATCTAGAGAATCATACTTTAGAAAGTGGGAGAAACATTGAAGTTTGGCAGTCTAAACATTTTAGTTTGACAGCTTAAATTTTTAAAGTTGAACAGTGCAACAGAACATGTTTCTGTCATGACTGTTCACAGGTAGATGCAACCGATGGTAGAATGGGAGGAAAAAAGTCAGTGTGAAGAAAAAAATCTAAAATTATAAACTAGTCTTTAACAACGATCTCAGTTTGGAGAAGAAGAGAAGAAAACAGTATCCTCCAGAACCTATTGACTTGGATGCCATCTTGGCAGTATCTCCTAGAGCCAAAGAACTAGGTGTAGATGGATACTAAATGATTGTAATTGTTATTACGTGTACTTTGTTATATAGCTGCTGTATGTGGCCTTGTAATTCTGCAATATGATTTTAAATTAAAACTGTGATTGCTATGACTCCAGATATTTTAATCTTTTCTGGATAGGTAAATGTACTATATTTTATTAATCAAAGTGTCAATCCCAGATGGAGTTTTGTATGGTGATAGAGTTTGGAAAAGAAAGTGATAAAAAATTAAATCACTCTGCCTGAGTGTAAAAATTTCTTTCATTGTAATAAATTTATGAGAATATATGTATTACTACATTTACTCAATTGTAAGAGGAAGGTTTGATGAATAAAAATCCAATATACCTTCTTTTATTATAGCTAAATCTAGCATGTACTATTAGCTAGTTCATGTAGATCTAGCATGTACATGTAAAACTGTAACAACACTTTTATCTCCAGCCAGAATACATGTAATGTCAAGATCAAACATCATACTTTATATGTACTGATTCAACTTCATAGACCTCTTTATTTTGTCTGTAATGTTTTCCCATTTCATATCATTTGTCATTCCCTTGGGTTTTGTTTCTCAGAAATGCTTGAGAAGATACATTTAATGTATGAACCTTACATAAAGAATCTTATTCCCAAAAGGATGACAAACATTTTATCCAAAACAATGAGGTCTATTCACATTAAATGTCAAATGTTAGAGGGTTGATTTTAGAATAATTCATAGTATACTTTATGTTCTGTAAAAAAACCTATTTGTTGGCATGCTAGAATTATTTTATTCTAGTAATTAGGCCTTTTTAACCCTTTTACTATCTGGTTCACTTGCAACACCATCCACCACATTTTTCTGTTGTACAGCTTTATCATAAAGCTTGAGCAATTCACTAGCTTCTTGCATTTCTGCACGTTTATCAAGTTCTCGTTGGCATGATTCTTGATAGTGTTGACACTCCTTTCTTTGTCCTCCTAGAACCATTGTCAAGTATGACAAATCGCATTCAATGACAGTTTGTAATTGTTCATCAGAAAAAGACACAAAAAACATTGGATTCTTCCTTATCTGTTGCACAAGGAATTCTGGGATTGGCACTGATGCATCAGTGTGATCCATTTCTAGACTCTCATTACTCTCAAAGCTTGGATTGAAGGAGGTAGTTCTTGATCCAATGTGAGGAAACACTGCAGACAAAAATTTTTAGGAACTAAATTATTCATTTGTCTAGGTGATGTGGCCAGTTTGAAAAAGCAAGCTAAGGTCAGTAATCAAGCATTTCTTAATCAGCACTTAATTTATAACTGACAAGTTATGTAGTACATGAAATTGAGTTGCAACTGTATATTTGAAACACCCAAAGCCCTACCAGCATCATTTTTCATGTGCAGGCACATTTTAAATGGTTGAATAGACCTTATTCACTTGGGCGTATTTGTTTTCCCAATACAGGTCACATGTCATTCCTTTGGGACTTCTTCCTTTGTTTAATGGTAACGCTTGAGAAGATGTATTAATATGGATAAACCTCAAACAAAGAATTGTATTCCCAAGAGGTCTGAATTGGGAAAACATTCCAGCTGAGTGGAAAAAATTCTCCCACTATTCATGGTCCATTGTAATATTTCATGGCTGGCCCTATGTTCAAGCACAATTTTCAACCTGAAAACAATTGGAAATTTAATCCGGTGTATTTTGAGGCCTAGAAAAGTCCAAAACTATTAAAAAGAGTGAAATTTTATCTTTGTGTTATCCAAAAACCATGCGAGAAATGATTTCCAAAGCAAAGAGTGAGGGCCAGAGGTTTTGTTGAACAATGCTTTGCGCAGCTAGTTGTTCACTCAGCTGGTTACGCCCCAGCGAATACCGGGTAAGGTCTATTGGCAGATATTGTGGATGCAAATGAGGCAATAAAGCATATTGACCTTATAGCCTCACTTGCATGATCCTTAGAACAAAAAATACTTTAATGTGGGCTCAACTATGATAATAGATTCTTTATATGAATTTCTGTCAATAATCTGAGATTAATGCAGATTGGCCGGTTAATTATTTTCTCATAATCAACAGGTCCAGATTACGGCTATCTTGTCATAGTGAAAATGATGAAAAGTGCTATATATCAACCAAGTCCGCTTGATCCTCATGGGAAATATTAGACCTCAGCTTTTTATTTAAAGTCTGGTTAAACACATCTAACTGTTGTGATAATGTATAAATGGGATCCCTGTGCCCTTTTTTTTCTGTACCTTCTTCGGGTGCCTTCCAGTTCTCACCATCTTCTACTAACATCAATTTCGTCTGTTCCTCAAGAAAACTGAAATATTCCTCATCGTCTACCTCGGTGCCATCGCTCTCGATGAAGACACGACAAGCAGATCCTAAACCAAGTGTTTGACAGCCTCTTTCCTTCAATTCTCTAAGATTTTCTGCTACGATTCCTTTGCATTTAGAGCGCTGCGAGTTACAGATCTTAAAGGGGCGTCGTTTTGACGATTCCATAGTTTAAAAGTCATAAGTTTTGTATTTGTTTTAACCTAATTTCATGAACTGGATTTCCGCCATTTTGCAGTGTAAACTCGCGGTCAGGAGACCTGGGAAGCAAACCACAGGCAACCCAGTTATTTTCAGACTTGAGAATTTTTCATGACTATTTCCAAACCGTGTTATCACACCCCAGAGCCCTGTTATTCTTACTGCGCATGAAAATGTAAAGTAATATCCATAACTTTTTTCCTCTTTTCTTTTCTGTCTGAAAAACTAGCCTAAGCCACACACTAATGCTCGAAGTGTGCAGTGATTGTTATTAATGGTACAAAGAAAAACGCGTCCCAGAAACGGCTTTGTTTTAGTCTATTTCACTTGCATTTTTGGGATTAATTTTTTACATCTTTTACATATTAAAATTTGACAAAAAAGGTTATTGATTGATTGATTGTAGCTCAAGTTGCTCATTTTATTGTTGTTCAGTGATTGATTTGTTTATGTAACGCTTTCCACTAGGTTGTGACCGTGACGTCACGAAGTTTCCAATCCAGTCCTTAAGATCCATGCTGAGAGACGCTGTGAGAAACATTTTTTTATTCGTGATAAAGGTTTTAGGGCGTCTTTTTCCTCGGGCTAGGTCGTGAATGGAAAAGATAACGAATAAAGGAAAACACTCTTTCCCGTTCCTATCACCACCACCACCACCATCACCATCATCACCATCACCATCATCATCTTTATTACGTTATTAAAGCTAGTGGCATCACACCAAATACCACCAACTACCATTCCCCTAGGGATGGAGTAGCCCACAAGTAACAACAAGTAAATCAAAACAATGGCGCTTCCCTCGCGTTTTGCTAAGATTTTGTCAAACTTTTCGATGATTTTGATTATTTTCTAACATTATCTGACTAGTTTGTTTATACTACAGTAATTAGACCTCTCGCTCTTATGGGCTATAAATCAAATAGACCACTCGGCTGCGCCTGGTTCGTAACTTAGTCACTCGTAGTTCATCCGGGTTCCGGGTCTAATTAGATCGCATCCTGGGAAGGTCGTCCTGTTCGTATGAGTGGAAAATCCAGAAGGAAATCCAGAAGGAAATGTAAATTCCTAATTCAACTGATAAAACCGGAACCTCTTGATAAATACAACAGCATGAAAAGATATTGACCCTTGTAATACGGTTCAGGTATTCAAGATGTCACTGATAGGTTAATGATACATAACAGTATCGACATTTTCGAGGTTTCATTATCGAGGTTTTCTAAATTTAACAGTATCAAAGAAAATATCTTGAAAAAGCCGGTTTAAGAAGCTTTCTTCTTCCAGAAATGGAGCTTTATTTACCAGCAAATGCCCTAAAACGTACTGGTTAACTCTGCAAGAGATACTTTTAGATTCACATCATGAGGTACCAAAACCGATTTAACACCTAAAACTGTACGACAAACCCCTCTCCTTTTTGCGGGGGAGAGTTCCCTTCTATCGCCTCCCGGGGTGAAGATTTAAAGAGCTGGGTCAGCTGACGCATCACGTGTTGCTTGGGCGAGTCGAGACCTTGGCGTGGATTGGCGTTTGAACTACTTCCGGTGAGCAAACAACTATCTCTTGATGTTGCAATAGATATTCTCAACAGGACGAAGCGCAGTAATGAATCAAATCCTAATCACTGTGCTGTGCAAACATGGTGTTATTAAGGATCAAACGCTGCGCTTCCCAGAGTTTTGCCTTCAATGTTATTTGTTAACGGAATTCGGCTTCCTTTATTAGTTAACGGAAAAGGGGGCTACTTGGAGGTTGGAAGGGGTTGGAAAAGGGATGAGTGTAGATGCCGCCGGCTAACAGTACTCTAGGACATCATGATCAATTTCATCATGATACGCCTGACTTTTATATATGTATATATACTAAATCTCAAAAATGTGGACAATCTTGAACATCGTAGAATATATATATACATATCTATCGTATTCCAGCAGAGAGCAATAGGCAAAACAATAGGCCTACATATCTATGTATATCCAAGATTGTCAAAATTTTACCCAAGATTGTCAAAATTTTAGAGATTCACTGCCAAATAAAAGCACCAGAGACGCGATGACAAGCAGTAGGGACAGCTCTGACTTCTTAGATTTTAATCACTTCTAATTACTCCCTAAGGCGAAAGATATACTAAACTCTTCCCCAAAAAGTCGTTTATAGAAGGCAGAATTTTGATTTTCTTTGCAGATGGAATCCATCTCTGTCATATTCTTATCTCATGGCTCGAAACCTTCACGGTTGTTAAGCATCGTGACGTTTATCATGGTGTTGCATTAATGTAACAGCCCATACCATCGATTTATCTTGTTTTTTTGTTTCCATGCTAGATAACTATTACGCTGGCCCAAACAATCAGAGAAAAACTCTCCTGCCATGAAGCAGCTAAGGTCAAACAGATTGAGAAGATTAAGAGAGCTGAGCTGTTAAAACGTAACTCGTTAGAGATGGCGATACATGCAGAAATGATAATTAAAAAGAAGTAAAGACGCCAGTTATTTGTTCTATAATGTTTGGCTTTCAAAACTAACAGCTACATACGAGCGCAACTGAACGTCTATTTGGATTGAGATTAGAATGAAAGCCAATGAGTAGCCAATGAGCCTCAGCCGAGGTTCTTTCACTGTTGCTTGATGAGCCCAAAACACTAGCTAGGAATAAACAAGAGGCTAAAAACAGCCTTTAAACAAAATCGAATGGAAAAAATACTGCAAAGATAGACTCCTTTTGACAAGAAGAATTTTGAATTAACTTGAAGAGACTCCCAAAGTTGATCGATGTACTTTGGAATAAGCTTAAATATTTTCGGTGTCCGGGGTAGGCACCCTGTGTACAGTGCTCATTATTTTGTCTGGGACAACAGGAGCTTTTCTCGTGATCTCAAAACTACTTTAGTTTGATAGAGTTTTAAGACGCACCCCTTGGGGGGGAAAAATCATTGAATCTTCCCCAGATCTTTAGTTTCCAATATGTGGCAGGTGGGTGTGGAGATTCCAACTCGATAAGATAAGAAACACTTCTACCAAACGAAGAGGAAAATTTCCTACGCATTTTGTCTTATTTCTATTTAATATAGCGATTTCGACTGAGCTTCAGTTAAACGTTTTTATGATAAAGTGGTCACGCGTTTCTGAAACCGTATTTAAAGTTTCTCGTGAGTTCTTTACACGCCTTTGAAACCATGAATGTAATTTAGTGTTAGCATTGTAATCTATCCCATCTGCCAAAGACATTCTTTTCACGTCACATCAATTGGCACTGCTCTCGTTAATATAATCACCCTAAGCTCCTGGGCGGACATCTGAGGCAAAAAGTGAATTCTACTGGGCCGGAAAAATCTTCGACAAACTTCTCCACAAGGATTCCTAAACAGAAAGCGCAGTACAACCGAGCAGGAGCAATAGAAGCAACGCTTTTCGTCAGGTTAGACTCAGCAAGTCGTCGTGGTCAGGAACTAACACTACCTCCACAAAGCCTTAAAAGAAGGTACGAAAAACTCTAACTACTACACAGACTGCCCTTTTTCTAGATTTTTAGGTCATTCCACCCTAGTAACATTATTCACAGAATTTGTCTCCTCTCAAAACTAAGTTTGTTCGTAGCTCCTCCTTCAAAGAAGAAGGTACGTGATCCATATTTTCTGCATTCACCTTTAACAGAGCAGAACTGAGCCTCAACGATACAGGACCATTTGATGTCTCCAAATGGCTAAAACATTCGAGGAGATAAGGCTCGGACGCCGATTCTAAAACCTGATAAACTTATTTGAACTTTTGTTAACAGAAAAAACAACGTGCGTGAGAAGTATTTATTTTAGATCATTTTTTAGCTCATTGAGTTCCGCTTCAAAAAGATGCTTTTAAACTTATTAAAATAGATCAAAAGGAAGAAGACAGCCCTTTTCGTCATATCTTGGTGAAGACAAAAGCGCAAATTTTGAACCTTTCAAGTTTGAATTCCATTTGAAAGTGAAACGTCAGAAGTTGTCATTATAAACTGGAAAGCGTTTCGACATGATAATCCAGTAACGACACAACAAAACACAGCAGAATTAAATGTATCATTCTTAGAGACCATCTTTATAGATGTCAGCCAAAGTATGCGACACTGTCAAAAACCTTTTACCAGTGCAACTAAACTAGTGTCGAAAATTGCGCTAAATCTCATGGCATGAGCGCGCCGACGTCTGCGATGCCCGTTTCCTGAAATGATATAGTTGACCATGCAGTGTGTTTGAGGTGTCTTGATCATTAGTGGCTGTCTATGGCATCAAGATCCTTCAAAGAGTCTTTTCTCTGTTGGTTGAGTAATTTCAACAAACTATTTCCTATTCCACTTTAAGTTTCCATTGTTTTTGAATGAAACTAGAGAGCTTTTTATCTCGAACTAACCATTTTGAGTACGGAAAATGTTGGTCTTAGATAGAAACCGATAACTGGCTGGCGTACTGGCCTAACAACACACAGGACTGATATACTCAGTACAAACACAATTGTGATCTCAAGGTTCTTACATGAGTCAGTCTGCCCTCATCTATAAGGAAATGATTAACATAACTCTTCAAAAAGGAACTCACGATCTTTGATTAAAAAGAAACAGCTTATAACAGCAATAACTAGTTACAAACTTATTTTTAACCTTCCAATTCCTTGCATTTCGGGTGGCTTGCCTCAGTAGCAACGTACGTGGTTTAAAACTTCTAAGATATGTCGCGGAGGGAGTGCTTGTTCAGTTCGGTTACAATGCTATCTTGAGTGCGCATGAACTCTTCAGTAAATGGACCACACATTTTATAGTCAAATCTAAAACAAAAATGCGAGTAAGAAGCTAGGCTTTTAGAGCGGTTTGTTCCAATTAATGTATCATGCAGTACAGTTTAGTGTGTTGATTGCTGGTGGAAATCTCAGAGCTGATACAATGCTATGGTTTCAACAATTATACCTACTAAGTAACGCGGTGCATGAACCACGTACAGCCACGTGCAGGGTGTCTGCTATATACCCATGCTGGCAGAGAAAATGCGCAAATCCATAAAAAAAACTTACATTTTCATTTTTGGTACAGATTTCAAATTTATGCAATATAAAACGCGCGCGCATGTTCTGTTCTGTGATATAAAAACGCGGGATGTTGGGAAAACACGAGCGGAAACTGAAAGTTTTAGGAGCACATGCCGTATAGGCGAGAATCTAAAGCCTTTCGAGTGTTTTCCCAACATTCCGCGCGTTGATAAACCGTGCATAAAACATAAAAAAGCGTTTTATAAAGCCTTTATAAAATAGAATTATAATACTCATGAATAATTAATGAGGCCAAAACAATAGCAAATCATAAGCGTGGAGGAGCTTGTATATCTCATACAGTATCGTCCTGATTTGCATAAACTTTAAAGCTGATTTTCTCAGCCCAATTTACATGTATGTTCAAAATTTTAGTCCAACACGGCTATGGTGGCCATGCTGTATTTGATCTACAATCTCTCGCCTGCGGCTCGAACTTGTACATCAAATACAGCATGGTCACTCATTGTAAATAGTACTTAAATGATTGTATGGAGACCATGCTTCCATGCCTTTATATCACACGGTTTTGAGCCAAACAGTGTTTATAATAGTCAGTCTACAGCTGACAATTTACATTACCACTGCAAAGATAGTTTGTACATGTTTATACGGACTTGCAGATTGTAAGGGATGAGACAGTTATGCTTTAAACAGCTAGTGCAATTGTATATTATATGTTTTAAAAAAAGTAAACATAGTTGCCCTACTTGAGACGTAGCGATAACAGTCAGAGGACCAACGTTATATCTCGCCCATTTTTTCCATTACATACTATGCTGTATGGTTAAACGAATAGATATCATGGGATACCCATTTGTAGGACTGAACTAGGCTTATTCGATTGCATTTCGAAAATGCCCCTCAGTGAAATAAACCTCTTTAAAAACCTTTACATTCAGCTAGAAAACATAACAGTTAAATTCTACATCAAACCGGAAATTACGTCAATCAATGATGAATGAGAAATTCAGGAATTCAGTCTATTGAGTCCACAGTTAAGGTTGTAAGCGACTGATGTTTTGATACGATTGACAGCTGTTTAAATAGACGGTGGAATCTTGGGACGCGAATAGTGTATTTTGTAATTATAAATACAGAATAAGTACACATATATCATGCGTTAACAAAAATGTTCGTCAGGACTAAACCATTCAAGAAAATAGCAGCAATCAAACCAACAATTCCTTTTACCACCATGATAATCACAACCCCTATCACCACCATTATCAGGCAAGATTATTACCATTTGCACTACTGACACCACCAACAGCAACAAACAGGAGCAACACAACCACATCTGAACAACATCACCAAACTACACCCTGACCATACTACGAATACCATCATCAACACCACCACCACCACCACCACCACTACCACCATCACAACAACCACGACAACACCAGCAATTACACCACTTAATTTCGAACAATATCAGCAAACAATATCCTTACCATTAAGAATACCATCATCATCACCCACCAACAATATCATCATCACCTAGCTATGCCCCTCAGACTAGTACCATCATTACCACCACCACCACAATCACAATAATAACGACTATGGAATTAAACAATTTTAAGGTGAAAGCATTGATCTCACCTTTCAGTCACTCGCCGGTTCCAACAAAGGGATGACACTGGACTGGCAATTCGGGTTGAAGTTTTCTCAGCTTCCGCTTCTTACAATGTGTGAGTCACTAGCTCTACTGGCAGAAGCCCCGAGTTCAATACTGATATGCTATGCTTAACTCATATTGAGCTCCTACGGCGACGGGATACCTGACGTCATGACAACCGGTTTAGGACTTGTGTAAACCTGTTGGTATGAGGTCGTCTAGGTGTTCCTAACCAGCTGTCCGGAGAACTAAGCGCGAAAAGGATTGTGGTTGTATTTCGAGCGGCCCTCGTCCCAGTCTTACG
>JAAAQI020150921.1:0-10761 GCA_011800005.2 Stichodactyla mertensii
ATGTCAACAGTACAATAAACAACCCGATGAAACATTGATAATCGAGAGAGAATTCGTCTTCCTTCAAGGGATGGCCATGTTTTTCGTGGCTGTAAGCTTAAGCTTGATATATTTACCCGGTAAGCTTCTCCATTTTGAAGTATAAAACTCCAAAAGATCTGCCTCGTCGAACTGTCGAGCAAGCCTGAGCTGGAAAATAGTCACTGCAATCTTTTCGTACGCATCTGTACTTGTTATATTATTTTGGTTTGTGGCTGTAAACTTGTTGGCTCGACCAACCCAAGGCGCTTGAAGTTTTTCAAACAATTTCTCGTACAGCAAAGTCTGTATCTTACGCCTCTTGGCCTTGGTATAGCGGATCTTAGTATATGCATCTTCTCTTTTGGCAGCCTCATTGAGGAAAGAAACCTCGCAAAGCTTGTGAAAAAGTAGCGTTAACCCTCCACTTCTGTCATCCATGGTCATCGTCCGCCATGTTTTTCGATTTGCCCGCCTGACCTCACGCGCGAAGAATCATGGTACTACTAACACAGGGATCCCGTCACTTTTAAAATGCGAAGTAGGAACTAGGGACAAGGTGTAAAGCGTTATACCACGAGAGGTGGGACAACATCTTAAATAATCAGTAAAGTAGGGGAGGGGGGGGGGGGGGTGATATCAAATTTTTAAAGTGATTCCGTCACCAATAAAAATTATTAACACATGTAGATATAATTTCAGTTTTGTTTATTAAATGCAACTAAGGCCGCACTGCAACTGATATTATTAGATTTTAAGGTTCTTTGCATGTTCATCAGTCTTGTATCTGATAGATTTTACGAGCCTTGCTTTAAGTCTCGTAAGAAACTGGTGTGTGTCAGTGGGGGAACGGGGTCTTTATAGCTTTATGGGAATAAAAAGTTATTTTAGTCGTTTATACAGGGGGATTAAGTTGAATTCAAGCCTTATTGTACGCATTTTAGAACTCCCTCCTGATAATTACTGCACAGCTAGACCCTAAAAAGGAAAGGTATTTAGAAAGAAAAAAACTACAAAAAATTAAGAAGGACAAAAAGAAATATTGGTCATCCATCAAGAAATTAAACCCAGCTTGACTCGCTCAGTCGAATAACCAAGATTTTTCCACAGATATTGAAAATCAACATGGGTAAAAGCCAGTACAAGAGGTTGAGGGAGCGGCCAACCTGTCCCCTGATGAGCTGAAACATTGTTTTTTAGAACGTTAAAAGAAAGTGGAATCCACAGCGGCAAAGGTTGAAAATCCAAAAATCTGTATTACAAATTAAATCAGATATATCCTTGGCCTCCAAGCTCCTGTTACACTCAACACATTGATAACAAGCCATAGTTCTGAGTATTGAGGTTTTTCATTGACGTCACGCTTGCGAGAAATTTGTTTTATTTGAAAAAAGGGCTTAAATGTCAAATTTGTCATACAGATGTTAGTAATCACTGCGAAATTTCGTAGGGGTTGCCAGAAATTTTACAAAGAAATGTATGTTGGCAGGCAAAAATTTGCCTTCAGTATACATTTCTTTGCAAAAATTCTAAGGTTCAAAAAGAATTCACCTCTTCTCTGGATTCTGAATAATCTTGACGAATCCTCACAATCTTACTAATATCTATATGACAAATTTGACTGTAAACTCCTTTTTCAGATAAAACAAATTTCTCAACACCGTGACGTCACACGAAAAACCTCAATACATGCCTATTTCAAAAAAGGTTCTCGCCAAACAATTCATAGTTCCGATACTCCATAGTTACTGTTGCTACGTCCCACAAGCCAAACGAAGTCTGCTGGAAAACTGCACACCTGAGATTCTGATCGCAAACAGATCTGTACATTTTGTTGGGATTTTTAACATTCTATAGAAATATGAGAATCAAATTCAAGTAATGCAAGAAACCTTTCTAAAAGCAGGCAGTTGGTGGTGGTGTTTGTGGGACAAGATGTATTCCACTGAGAAAACCAGTGCTACAGTGATTGGTTGGCTATTGTTTGAGCCGGAACCATAATTCGCCAGCGCAGGTTTACTTATTGCAAACTACTAAAAGATAAAACTTAATTTGAAAAACAAGACTTCATTTAAAAATGAATTCACAGTCTCAGATTTCAGATCTCCGACGACAACCTTTTTTGAAACAGGTGTACATAAGGAGAAGACTTTGATAAGTTGCAACTTCTCTCTTGTTTAGGAAGCTGTCTCCCCTCCCGCATTAGCATGCATTACCGGCGGTTGCGGGAGGAAAATAAATAGGCGAAATTCTTCAGTCTCTTCTTCCTCTTTTCCCAATAAACGCAACTCAGGCTACATTTGCACTGGTTAGCATGTAAATCCGGTTCACTATACATATGGGGTCAGTTTGTTAATTAGCTGTACAACTCATCAAGTATACTCCAGCTGAGCGGAACTAAATTTTCTAACCAATCACAGTCCGTTGTGATTTTACATGGCCGGCCCTATGTTCAAGCACTTTTTTTCTACCTGAAAACAAATGAAAATTTAATCCGATGTATTTTGAGTCCTAGAAAAGTCCAAAATTATTAAACAGAGTGATTTTATGTACGAATTATCAAAAAACCACGCGAAAAGTGATTTTGAAAGCAAAGAGGGCCGGCCGGTGGTTTTATCCAACAATGCTTTGCGCAGCTAGTTGTTCGCTCAGCTGCTTCAGAAAACACTTAGTAGGACAAAGTTAGCCACAAATTAATTGTTAACGATAATGGTCAAGCTAACGTGGTCAATGTACTCAACAATTAGACTTATGTGATTGCGGCTTGCACTAAGCATCAAAGCATTGGGTAGGTCTTTGTGGTTATTGTGGTTATATTTAGGCCTTTCTCAATAGTTAAGTTAATCAGATTTGCTTTGAAAGAAAGAAAGAAAGAATGAATGAATGAATGAATGAATGAAAGAAAGAGAGAGAGAGAAAGAAAGAAAGAATGAATGAATGAATGGATGAACGAATGAATGAATGAATGAATGAATGAATGAAAGAAAGAGAGGGAGAGAAAGAGAGAGAGAAAGAAAGAAAGAAAGAATGAATGAATGAATGGATGAACGAATGAATGAATGAATGAATGAAAGAAAGAGAGGGAGGGAAAGAAAGAAAGAAAGAAAGAATGAATGAATGAATGAATGAATGAATGAAAGAAAGAGAGGAAGAGAAAGAAAGAAAGAAAGAATGAATGGATGAACGAATGAATGAATGAATGAATGAATGAATGAATGAATGAATGAAAGAGAGAGAAAGAGAGAGAGAAAGAGAGAGAGAAAGAATGAATGAATGAATGAAAGAAAGAAAGAAGGAATGAATGAATGAGTGAGTGAGTGAGTGATTTAGTGAATGAATGAATGAATGAAAGAATGAATGAAAGAAAGAGAGAGAAAGAGAGAGAGAAAGAGAGAGAGAAAGAATGAATGAATGGATGAATGGATGAATGAAATTTATCAGACATGCATGCGTTGGTGGTCACCCATCCTGGCATTAACCCAACCCTACGGGCTTGACATGCTGTCTTGGAAACTAAGTTTTTTAACAGGGCCACGGATTCAGTGAATTTGCATAATAACAATATTGAAAACAATACATCAGTATAGACTAGATTATTTTCTATTCAACGTCATCGTGGATAGCAGATATAGTGCAAGGTTTTAGCCGGTAAGGGGCCGGCTATTCTCTCCCCTGATGCTGCGGGCTAGAACTCTTTGTGGGCGATTCCACCGCGCGCGGTACCAGAAGGACAGAAGGGCACTTAATCGCCCGTCAGGTACCGAGGAGTTCATACTCCGCCTCATCTCTGAGGATTTCTCGGGGCTATGGCGGTACCATTATATTTTGGAATTAAACTTCGGCGAAAACCTCGGTAAAGCGAGGAAAACGCTTTTTTTTTCTTTTTTTTGGCTTTTTAATACTAGTGGGCTACTACTAAGAGCCGTGGTAGCGCAGCCAATGCAACATTTGTGATAGTCCGCTAGTTTGTTTATACTAATACAAACTAGACGACTGAGAGCTTTGGGAAAGGGCATATGTCGAAGTTCTAAATGCTTGCTGTATAGTCTGTCTGATGAACTACTAAATGGTACAGCGATTATAATATTGCATGAAGAGAAGTCTGTTGAGGAACAACTGAGGAGGCCCATAATGTGATTACTAAATATAGCGAAACCGCGAGACGAGATAAAAAATACCAAATCAACTCTAGCCCGTAAATTTAATACCAAAAAACGGTAGTCATCATTCCTTGAAATTTTTATCGCATTATTTTGCGTTATGAGATCATTGAACTTTCGTTTCGGAATGGGAGGGAAGTTAGCTTATTTGTTTTACTATAAAAAAGAGGCTGTGATATAAACAAATAAAGTGTATACTGAAAACAGTACTAGATTTTAGTTACAAGCAAATTGAAAGAAGGCCAAAGTCCCAAAAAAGTCCCCAAAAAACAAACATATCGCTGAGAATAAATTAAAAACCATGAAGACTCAAAAGATCATGTTCTGTTTCCCACAAAAAAGCTCAGTTTTGAACTGTATCGGGTTGTTCTTAAGGCAAGATCGATTGATGGAAAAATCAGTGGAAAAGACGCCAATCCCTGCTGAGATAGATAATGAACACGAGGGAACCATAAAAATGACTATGCACTTGATTTAAAGTAAGTTTTAATTGCCTATTTCATGTTGCTAGAGAATATTTACGCAGTTATTAGTCTTTTATAAGTCTTTGGGCACTTTATTTGTTAAGTTGTGTGTGTGTGTGTGTGTGTGACTTGCGCTTAATTTTTCTGATTCCAAATGAAATATACGACTGACCAAGAGATTCAGCTTTTTATCAGCAATAGGTGGCTTTGTAGCTCATCACCCGGGACGAAGGCTGAGCCAAGACATCTGCGTGAGCTACTGTTTTGGTTTCCGTTTTTGCATCATTCGGTGAACGACGCATAGAGTTGCCCCTTTTAAAAGATGAACTAAAGTAGTTATCGCCTGATTTCTTGCGGCAGATCTTCAGAAATCCAGATCTAAAGTCCGGGCTAAAGAGCGCAAAAATGACAGGATTGCTAACGCAGTTGGCGTAGGTAAAAAGCCAACATATGATCACTATTTTCCCAAAAGAACTGCTTTTGTGGCCTCCACCAAAGTCTGACCACAACCAAACGACTTGATTGGGAAGCATAAAAATGACAAAGACTATCACGACTGTTATGAACATTTTCGTGGCTCGAATGTTCGCATTAGTGCGTTCCTGGATGAGCGATCTGTTCCGAAAACTAACCGATCGTAACAAGGGCCGGGGTCTTTTTGTCGAACCTTTCCAAATCATCCTTGAATCATTGTTGTTAATTTGAGCTGTGTTGAGCGGATTTTGCGACCTCATTTTTTGCGTCCTCCCAGAGGAGTGGTACAGATTAACCAAAGCTAAGGAATACATGACGGCCATGAAGAGCAGTGGTAAGGCGTACTGTACAAGAAAAAGGCATCCAGTATACGCTTGTCGGTATGCAAAGTTCCCCCAAACCTCTCTACACTGTTCGCCGTCCAGCCGAAGAACGTAACTATATGGAACAACACAGAGAACAGAGAATACGTGTAGCCCTGCTATGGAGTATAAAATCTGCCTTGACGTCAAACGTGTTTTGTAAGGGTGCATGATGATTCTGTAACGGTCCAAAGAGATGACCGCTAGGTTCAAAGCAGAGGAAGTGACCGTGAAAGTCGCTGCTGGATAGATGAACTTACACATAAAACCTTTGTAAAACCACTTGTAATTGTTTTCCTCCAATGCGAAGTCAAACGGGATGCTAAAAATCGGGGTTAAAAAGTCACAGACGGCAAGATTCAAGATTAAGTAGTTCGTACCTGTTCTCATTCTGCGCGTGGAGCAGATGATATAGATTAACATCCCGTTACCAACAATACTCGACACGAGTATCAAGAAATAAAATGTGATTTTAGCAATCTTGAACACACTTGAATTGCTCGCATCTGTTGGCTGGCTTGCGTTAATCAAAGTTGTCGATGCTAGGCCACTTGGGAGTGTAGTAGGACGATTCGCGCTCATTGCCTCAGTCAATTCACCACCACAGCGCAATAAAATGAAACAAAAAGCGAATGAATCAATTGTTCAGCGTAGAAGACACAGCCCGCTTCCGTTCGTTACGTATTCAAACTTCTCTGATTATTCAAGGTCTTCTGTTTGTGCGACATAAATGAAACCCTACTGAGTTGTATTCAAGCACTCGTCAAGGTGTAATGATGAATAATTAAAAGGCATCTATCGACTGCAGTCTGTAGTTATTCATAATCAGTACTATCTATCGACTGCAGTCTGTAGATATTCATAATCAGTACTACCAAGCCATTTGCATGTTGTGAGTGTTCTCTTTACAAAACGTAGAGAATATCAATGTTATTTTTTTCTTGAATACAAATAAATATCAACATTTATATATCTGCAAATATTTCCCGAGACAAGCCGGCCCTTTGGACATCCGCTCACGGACTTTTTTTAATAAAATAAAATAAAAATGCTGTTGCTTTAATGAGATGAATATTCAAAACAGTAAAACTATCAGGAAGACGCATTTCCCTCCACGTTACTCTATTTCCTTAGTAGAAAGGAAAAAACAACATGATAAGGGCCGTTTCTATTAATTCTAGAATTACTGACATGAGACAAAATAACAAGGGCCCTCGCTTTTAAATTACTTTTGAATATTAAAGGTAAGAAAAATATAAAAACGTGGGATCTATAATTCAGTGCCCACAGATACGATACCAAAATCAATATCGTTTTTCATTAAACTCGCTATAAACGGATTAAGCAAAGTTTTCTGACCGACAGACTCATCTTTAATTTAGTTCTAAACTTCTAGCAGCAAAAACCAAGTCCGGACAGTAGAAAAGTAAATATTTGCGCATTCGGATGCCCCAACGAACATCTGCTTCTCCGTGGTTTTTAACAGTCGTCAGAATTAATTGTTTATTGAAATCTCGAAATATTATCTCGACGATCAGCGGAACAACGTAGAAGCAAACTATTTAATGAAAACTGAAGTAGTTATCGATAGAGTCAGTTAATGAGTCAATAGTCCTCTTTACTTTGGGCGTAATGTTTTCCCATTTTAGATCACGTGTCATTCCCTTGGGTTTTATTTCTTTTGATTCACCGAAACGCTTGAAATGATACGTTTATATGTATGAACCTCAAACAAAGAATCTTATTCTCAAGTGGATGACACGAGGTCTAAAATGGGAAAACATTATGCCTAAAGTAAAGAGAGGTCTATTTTAAACCTACTGACTTGATTGGGCATGCGCTACAGATCACTAAATTGAAGGAGAACCATGCTTGGACCACGACGTGCAGAAATATAATTCTTGCGTGCGTCATGAAAACTTTTTATAGCTACAGCAAAATTGTTGTGTCTTTGATTGTCCCTGGTTATTAAAACTACTGTGGAATCGTGCTAATACTCAGTGCATCCATTTACCTGTAATAAAATGTATGTATCTGTCGTTAAAGCTTTTGATGTTACCGCCAGCGTTTAAGAAGTCAACCAATAGGACATGCCGTACGTGGTCGTTAAGCGGTGGTTATGTAGAAGTTTGCGGGTGGTTGTTTGTTGGATGGTGATGGTTGATTGATGGACTGATGCTTGATTGATGGGTGGTTATGGATGATTGATGGGTGGTGATGCTTGATGGATGGGTGGTGACGCTTGATTGATGGGTGGTGATGCCTGATGGATGGGTGGTGACGCTTGATTGATGGGTGGTTATGGGTGATTGATGGGTGGTGATGCTTGGATGGGTGGTGACGCTTGATTGATGGGTGGTGATGCCTGATGGATGGGTGGTGACGCTTGATTGATGGGTGATGCCTGATTGATGGATGGTATGATGATTGATGGATGGTGATGCTTGATTAACCGATGGTGATGCTGATTGGTGGGTGGTAATGGTTGGTGACTTTTTAGTTTAAGCTTTACCAACCTCGGTTTTTATTTTTCATGCATTTTCTGTGGCCTTATCTTATATATTTTCGTGGTCACCATTTTCCAATTAAAAAACAATATCATATATAGCACTTAAATTAGAAAATTTTCTATTTTAGTCTTTTAAAGTCTACCGCAGCTTCTCCACTTAGATAAGACACTATTAAAAAAAAATCCTCTTAATGTTAATAGTTGCTCTCTCTTTTATAAGTGTTTGACATTAATATGTCTTTAATCTTTCTTACAGGTTTTTATCAGTTTTAATTCTAGTCATTTCAAATCTGTTTGTACAAAATTGGTCGCGGTGTTTCATATCTAAATTACCCTGCTAGCAGAAGTTTTTTTTCTACCCTCCTTCAGTCATACGGAGGGGGAGAAAAATGGCCTCTGCTCGCAGGGTATACCTAAATCCACGATGTCTTGTACGTCACCCGTCACTGTCATCTGGTTAATGGGCTTTTCTTGTGCGAATGCTTCGAGTGAGCTGCGTGTAGACTTCATTCAGTTTAGGTCTCTCAATTGTTCATTGACATTCGCTCTGGGAACTTTGTGTGTGAAAAATGCACGCAAAACAGCAACAGCAGCGTCTCATAATAAGTGTTTCTCGGCGGCTGTGAAAAATGATATTCGATCTGCGAGACTTCATTTCACGTTGAGCAGGACTTGATCAATGCTATCTATGCTAAGCTCAACTAATCTAAGTCTCCAGTGTGTATGTATCAAATTTATGCGCAGAGACCAGAAAACGTTAAAACATCAGAGCAGAACAATAGACTACTACTTCCTCCATTTCTTTTTCTAAACTGAAAGTAAACCCGAATAGACCTTTTCGACTGAATTCGCCGAATACCGCTGTGTTTCCTGATTACAGACTCATTTCGACAGGGTTAGCCTCATTTCAGTGTCAAAACATTTATAAATAACAAAGATAGATCGAGAATGCACGACTTTAATAGTACAAAGACTTTGAAATTCCACGGACCTTCGCCAGTGAAACGCGTGAATATTCTACACAAAAACGAAGCTAACACTGTATAACGGAGAACTGGAGAACTGAATTACTGTGTGGACACCGTGAACTATTCAGATTTTTTCTACATTTTCCAAAACGCATTTTTCATGTGCGAGAAAATGTTCAAACATTATTTTTAAAGCTTCTTTATTGCTCTCTACCTTACGAAGCATTAAATGCAGATGAGATATAAAACTTACCTAGAATTATCGTTCATCGTCAACGTTGAAAAAATGTGAAGTGTTCACGGTTCGAGTGTCCGCATAGTACAACGTGAAAGAGAAGGAAAGAAAGAGACGACTCCATAACTAATCTCAGATTACAACGTCAGTCGGAGGAAAAGAAGTTAAAATAACCTGTAAAATGATATTTAATGGAAGACTTTCAAGGTAGATTTGAATATTCGCCCGCAATTAATGCAAACGATCAAAAAGAAACTAGTCATATTAAAACCAAAATGGCCATCTCATCATAGTCACGGGAAGACGGATGCGTTTGTCGTGGAAATTTTTCTTGTCGTTTACTTTGTTAACAAGCGCAACGAAAGTTTAGGAATTGCTGTTTGAACCAGAAAGAATAGAAATATTAATCCTCTAACTAATCCAGGACTATTCTTAGTTAAAATGCTTAGATGAATATAGAAAAGTAGAATTTATTTCCATTCTGTCGTAGTTTGATTATTACTTTACTGTAGGCCAAAATCCAAACCTTGTTCCGACAAAAATTGGTTCAACCCAGGAAACAAAGCAGCTAGGCTATAAGAAAAACAATGGGTCTTTCATTAAAATGCAGAAAAAATATCTAAAGGTTAAGATAAGTTCTACTTTACAACGCCGTGTGTGGTTAAATGGACACGTTTTGATATAAAAGATGCTATAAAATGCATTTGTATTTTTGCGTATGTAATGATATCCGCTTCCGGTTCCCGAGCCTGCGTTCCTTCTGGTCTCCGCAAAGAAAAGGAAAGTCAACTCGAGGCAGTAGAGTCTATCGTACGACTTCCATATATGGATGTACATATACAGGGCACTGATGTACGTATAGAAGGCTCTCCTGTACACATAGAAGGTTCATTAATTATGTATGCAATCATGTAGATATACGTGGTTATTAATGGTTAGGTTTAGGGTAAATAATAGCGTTAGGCAGTGCATACGGTGCTGGGATCGAATCTTCACGATATTTCTTAAAAGTCTTTTTCATTTCTAATTGAAAATGATTTAGGATCTTTGAAAATTTTCTAAGTTTTTCTCAGCATTATCTGTACATCAGAGCCGTCTATACGTACATCCATATATGGAAATCGTACGACAAATCCCTCTCACTCGAGGCTAACCTCCCTGGTTAAAAAACCCAAAACAGCGTTCTAATTTCAGTTTTAAAACCCTTTGGAAGTTGTTAGAACGCAAATGCAGGAAACTTTTGCTCAAAACGAGTTCTTCATTTCGAAAAAAATCTAAAAACTGAAAGCGCACCAATTTCCAGAAACAAGAAGCACATATCTTCATTTTAGAGAGAGAGAAAGAGATTTAGATTTAAAACCTATATGGGCTTCCTGTGTTACTGACGCATGCCCACACTATTTTTTGCTGGAAATCCGCATTCGTCGGCAACACAGGAAGACCAATACGCGTAATATCACCACGGGAAACCCCTGGGTTGATAACTGTTTTCTGACGGGAGAGTCTACATAGCACGCAGTTGATGTAATATATTCATAGAAATACAATGAACAACACATAATACAATGGAT
>JAAAQI020150943.1:0-10760 GCA_011800005.2 Stichodactyla mertensii
TGTTTGCCCCCTCAGCAACCACGTGAATAATCTGCATTACAATGCGAAAACCATCATGGCGTCTATCGTGAATATAAACTATTGCAACCCTCGAGGCTATAGATAACATGAATCAAATTCTCTCGACCCTGTCCCCCACGGAAAGCAAAAAGGCGTGCCCGCAAGCCCGAGAGAGGTTACCTTCGGTTTTGATTGACTGATTTCTTCGTATTGTAGGATTTGTTGAAAGACAAGTATACATACCCTAAAGTTAA
This sequence comes from Stichodactyla mertensii, assembly GCA_011800005.2. Classification (NCBI taxonomy): domain Eukaryota; kingdom Metazoa; phylum Cnidaria; class Anthozoa; order Actiniaria; family Stichodactylidae; genus Stichodactyla; species Stichodactyla mertensii. Next base: position 255 of record JAAAQI020150943.1, read on the forward strand.
GATAACGACTCCGTTACCCGCTCCCAAGGATCAATGTGATACAGATGTCCCAAGCACAGCAACACGAAGTTCTGAGTACTTCATCTACCAGATATTGACCATCGCTTTGATTGTCCTCGCTCGTTGGTGATCATCATTACAAAAGTGTCGCTGACATTACCATACGTAGTACACTACATGTTAGACTAACGTCTAAATTATCATTGTCTTCTTCAGGATTTATAGAATGTTTATTGCAAGTTTGTTTTTTCATAGTACTCAGTGTTTAAATTTACAAATGATGACAAATAAACTCAAAAGCCTCCTATGACATCACATTAGCATATTGAAAGTATAAACCTTGATATCTCCAAGATGCATCACTCAAATCATATAGAAATATTTCCCCATTCATTTATTTACTTGATGTGGAATCAATACAGGAAATATTGAATTAAGGGTGGTATGCACTTTAAGTTGATCTTATTATTTATCTTACTTCCACAACTAAAGGAAATATCGAAAGCTAACGCAAGTTTATTTGAATTCGTACATTGTTGAAAAGTATTAGTTGGTAGAACAAAATTGCAACGAATCGATTCGTTATGTACAGGCTGTGGTTTCTAGCCTCGTTGAGTCAATAAATCAACCGACAAAGTATTTCCGTTTCCAATTCACAAGTATTTAGTATCTATCATATCTAGTATAAAAAGAGAAATTCAGTGAGAACCAGTAGTCAGAAGTACAGCAGCAAGTTCTACTGTGTTTCCTTGTGTTAGAGTCCTGCGACTAATACCACTTATTCTTTAGGAAGGTATCAATGACCTGTTTATTTCGAAGTAAGAATATCGTTGCTTTTCTGCAGCCCTACAAAAAAAAGCGACAGCGCTTCTCACTTTAAACCACGACAAACACATTCAACTATATGCATTGTAAAAAAATATATGCACTGTGAAAAAAAAACCAAAGCTCCTAGTCTTCCGTTTTCCTTTGGTGTATGACTCCCTGTCTTTCGAATACACACAACGAAAGGCACTCGCTACTGACTCGGGCGAAGAGATCGAGGTATTTGTGGTTTCTATCATATGGATGATGCGTACGGCTAGTAATAAGCCTCAGGTATTTCTTTTAAACAAATAAAAGAAAGAGTAAATGTAAGCAAAAACCAAGCTGAATACAATGGAACACCGACATGCATGTTCTCAACATTGAAAGATGATGGAATGTTCTTGTATGGCGAGTGTTATTTCACAAACAACAACTTTTTGTAATGGCAACAGAGGCGACACGACATTTTCAACTGCAATTCGCAATACTCCTGGTTGTTTTTCTAAATGGCGTTAGAACAGATATTTTCAGAGCTGCCATCCATTTCACGAACTCGTTCTCCCCAAACTGGTTACGACAAACTACGTTTTTAATCGTACAAGAGACCTTACAAGGGACCTTACAAGGTGGAAAGAGAAGAAGGTTTCCTGAATCATGGTGATGGTATGGATGATCGCTCAAGAGACAAGTCTTTTATCTAATGAGAAGCATATACTATCATGCGGACAACTAGCTTACCATGATAACCGAGGTCTTACCTCGATGGATCGAATGACCATGGGAACTTCCCTGCGATCAGAGCCCTGTTCTGCCTTGGCTTCGCTCTCGCCCTTCAACAAATGGGAAGGGTGACTCTACTAGCAGAGAACTACCATGGACTACTCAGATCGTGAGAAACGTTTAATTAAACCAAAAACTCATCAGGATCAAACAAACATTTTGTACTGACTTAAAATTTAAGTCATGGAAGTTTGATGGACTGTTTCAAGTCACCCAGTCAGTGCTGTAAAATGTCAAAAACTTTTACTTGAGATGCTATTTGGCGAAGAAAACAAGTAAAGATTTTTGTCGTTTTCACGCCTTATTTATTGACGCAGTGTTCTGATTATATAGAAGAAGGTTGAGACTAAGAACAATTTTAATTAAGACGAATGTTTCTTATAAACCACAAACGGCTTTCTTTGCTCCAGTAGCTATTCTTTTTGGCACCTTTACTAGTTGAATTCAGGCCCAATTCTACGAGTTAACCTATTTTGCGTTGCCACTCTTAGTATTTAACAGTGCAAAAAGTTACAAGACCCGCCAGGCCTGCCTGCCTGATTAGTCTTAGTCAGCCTGTTTCATATCGCAAATTCTTAGCAGCATTCGTCTCGTCAATTTCTTTTCTGGCATGAACGAATTTTTACGTTGATCGTATGAGTTTCACCTATGTAAAAGAAAACATATCGTCAACTGCAACGAGTGATAAAGAGCTCCTTGGATTTTAGACTATCGTCATGTGTTTAGTTGAGAAGAAAATTATAAAGCAACACAAACAACACAAGCAACGAAAACTCAAACTTAGGAAGACTTTGCAGTTTATTAAATTTACTCGCTTTGACCAAAGCTATTTTGTCGTTGGGTCGTGAATGCTGCAGAAATCTGCGCCGGTATATGCAAGATCACTTTAACAGTAAATCAAACTGCATCCTTCTATCTTCTATATACTATTCGAAAATACGGCTCATCTGCTCAGACTAATTCATCTACAAACACTTTAGTTTAACCTACTTTTGGTTGTTCAAATAATATCATTATAATCTATCACAATAACCCAGAGTAGAAATCCAGAAGCGAGTTCCTGAAGTCGCGATGTATCATGATCAATGACACAAGGAATGCTACGGAATGATATTTACGAGAGCCACCACATTACAGGCCATCAAGATCGACTCGATGTTCCTGCCTAATTTTGAAAATCTTTTCAGTTTTTCTTCCATCAAAAACCCATTTATTTATTTAAAGCAATTGTTGATATATAGAAATCCTATACAGTGTGGTTGTATATTTGAAAGGTTTTAGGTAGCAAAGTGGCGGTTTGATCGACGACAACCACGTCTATATTTTCACATCAAACGAAAGTGGATTCCATGAGCTAACCTCGTATTAAAGGGATTGTAACGGCAGTGCGGAATAAATGGTCTTGAATCGGAGTTAATCAACATAGTTTGTCTCTTTGGTGAAAATCGGGGTTTTGAAAATCCAAAGAGGGAAAAATCCTAGCCTTGTCACCAAACCGTTATTGAAAACTGATTTCTTCTTTAGATTTTGCACAAGAGTTGGATTCCAGATAAACTGACCTTGTATAAAATTGATTGTAACAATGTGGAGTAAATAGAAAATTTTGCTCTCTTTGGTTAAGCAAATCCAAAAGAAGAAAAATCATGTCGCCAAACCGTCACTCAGTAGACAAACTAGTGCCGTTAGGAATAGTAAAGGTACTGTTAACAAGAAACCAGTCGGCTCAAAGTAAGTATGTAATGGAAGCTAGCTACGGTACAATTCAAAACCCCAGTTACTTTATGATAAGGATACAAAGACCTTGCTCCATTGCATGTTTCTTTAACACCTTGAAAATTGTCAAGCAAAGAACCAAAGCGAATGCGTATCGAACTGAAAATCTCTCGTCAGTGATTCATGTTCGATTGGTTGAATCATGCAGCGAGTCTACACCGTTGTTTTACGCTCTTCGTTAAGAAAGACAAAACCAAAATCTCCGTTTTTAACATTTTTTTCCCCTGGAACGCTTAGATATTTTCCTGCAAGACACGTTCCTCGTGAGTTTTTCACGAAACAATAGCATCGCACACCCAGTTAATTACCTCTCAGTTGCCGCTTAAAGCCGAGAACAACGACTTTGCCCGCGGGGAATACAAGTGTAATATCCTAAGTGCGGCTTAAATGCGGTTAATAGTTTAATACTAAGCTGACTCTTGTAGTGCGTCACAGACCAGGCCTTTGTAACGAAAAAAAAATTATACCAATCTAAGGGCACCGCCGATAGTTTCTTCATTTTATCAATAATTTCTTAAAGAAAGTAGGGTTTTTTCCACCTGAAAGAGCGCGCGTATTATAACCGTGTCGTTATTGATTTTGATATCTTTAATCAATCTCTTTTTTCAAGTCATCGTAATTCAATTTTAATTCATCAAATCATTTCAGTTTATTGGTCTCGAGGACTTATCCGAAGGATTCGTGTTTATCAAATAACTGAAAAAATCCTGCAAAACAAAAACATCCCAAGAATACTTTGAACATTTCTCAACAAGGTAATAGCAAGCGTTCGAAATAGTTTAAAGTTGATAATTCACTCATATTGCATGAGCAAAATGTTACTAATAATCAGTAGCCTTACTGTTGATTCTAACAGATTGATTGATTCTAACCCAATTTTCTCATTTTCAATAATCCTTTGGATTAGCTCGAAAAAAATTACACAGTAAGGAATATTGGCCCAAGAAGGGTCTCAGGGACTAGTAAAGATGCTCTCAAATCAATAACTTATTTTCAGTTTTTCAAAAGATAATTGGCAAAAGAATGCGCAATAGATGAGCGTGTTTAGCGGCACCAGTCCGGATAGACACTGTTAATTTCTTTTTCGTCTCATTCAAGTTGCTAATCAGTCGAATTGTTTGGGTTTGTCAGAGAGTTATTGAACTCTTCTCTTTTTGATTATTGTCCTCGACTCTAAATCAGTCGTCCATGTCTAGAAAGCCTCAGCCATTTCCTTATCACAATCTAACTGCACACTTAATTCGATACTCTTGAAAAAAAGCTCAAAACATTTCGTTGTATAAATCTTAAGTTTATTTTTCGTGTCTAATCCAGGTTTGAGTCATCCAAGGCGCGAGATTTTTGAGCTTTTTTGGGTTCTTGGCAAAACAAAGAAGTCAACCGTGTTGTTTATAAAAAACACGAAATGTTCTCATTCAGCGGAAGGTCTCTTTGGGCCAAAAGGCTCAATTTAATTGCTTGGTCACAACTAGCAATTGTTACGGTATAATACATCTGAATAGCGAGGTGACATCTTTAGAAAACATTTGCGTGATTGGATTTTCCTTGTTCTGTCGAGAACGCACTAAACATGCTTACTCATGGCACACACCTTGGCCAATATTTACCCTTGATTTTGTGAAAGTACGTAAATTTGTTAGACCACGGTACAAGCATGATATATCATAAGAGTATGGATGACTTACGGCTTGAAGACACACCGACCAGTGGGTATCGAGTTAATTTGAGGTATGCGAGTCACTCTTTCGGGTAATTATGAACAATTAGTTAACACTTTAGCTGCTTTTGTTCGCAGCTACTCTTTATGCAGGCCTGCTGCCTGCTTGAGAGTTCACATCTTTTAAGTGGTTCCCACTCAAATTGGCTCATAATCCATTGTTTTGTGCTGACAATAATCACGTCGTGGATAGATTATTAAGTGATCATTCAGTCTCTTGAGTTAGAAGGACACTGAGCTCCGTGCAGTGCAGTAGAGTAATACTGAGCGATACAGAATCAAATGATGATAACAGTTATTTTCCTTAGTTTTTGGGTTGGACTCTTTTCTCAGGCCAATGGTTGGTGGTAAGTCAAGCAAGGTTGTTGTATTCCCCTCAGTTACAATTTAAACTGCGTTGATTTTGACACTGTTGCACGCAGCACTTGTTAGCCAATTTAGAACTACTTTCAAGACATTTTACTGAAGCTTGTCTGAAGGGTTTCATCTGAAGCTGTCAATGTGGTAATATAATTTGAAGTAATAGTTTGACATTGTCAGTGTTTGCACGGTATTGAGATGTGAAATAACCAAATACGAGACTCCCGTGTATCGTTTCACCTCCTTTTTCGTCATAGTTTTTTTTCTTCCTGGCACGCTTGTTCCTGTACCTTATTAGTTCTTATAATAGAAATGATCATTTTCACTGCAATTTGAAAATGGGTCAGTATTGTTCTTGCATTGAAGCAATGAAAAAAGGATTTTGACATTGCCGTTGCTTTACAAAATGCGGGATGTATGCTTTCTTCTTCACGAAGAACTACTAAAGTGTCAGCTCTCGTTTTGCGCAGCCAAAACTCGAACATTTTGCTCGGGCGTTTTCTCATTATATTTTTATTCCATTTCTAAATCTTCCCACTGACCAAACAACCAAATTTCAACGAAACCTTCTTTAAAAGGATAGCAGTACGCCTTTCGTATCTTAACTTTTTTTTTTTTTAACTGTAGGAGTCTTGGCTTCGATTACGGCGCATCGAACCATAACATTCAACTTTCACCTCCAAACCAAGTGAAAGCCTTAACACAGAGACAAGTCAGGCTATCAAGAAAATTTCCCGAACTTATGCCTTACATCGCGGCCGGTGCTAGAAAATCTATCCTCGAGTGTCAACATCAGTTTAGAATGCGGCGTTGGAACTGCTCAGCGCATAGCCCTGAAAATGTGTTTGGAAAAATTCTTAACGTAGGTAAGTGCTGGAAATCGCAATTACATACTTTGTCAGTGTGAAGATGTGAAAAACCGTTTATCACTCTAGGAACAACAGTTTGAGAGGAAACCATGATGAGCTTTGCGCTAGCGGTCTAGAGCTTTCTGTACGTAAAAGTAAGATTTTTTTTTCAGTTCTTGTGCTTGTTTAAGAATGTAATCCTGTCGATCTGACGTCGTAAGCAAATAGTAGATCCAAAAAACACAACTACCGTGGACGGGTAAACAAAATACTTGAAGACATTTGTTCAAAATCACCATAAGATAACGGCCAGATTAAGTCACTACGTAACCAAGCCGTAGAAGAAATCGTGCGGCTCGTTTTTCTTGGAATTAAGTAAAATTCTTAACTCAACGCCGATAGAGTAGCGCCGAAACCAACTTCATATCCGTTCTTCTACCACAAAGTTTCCGTTTGCTCACGGAGCGGTGCTCACTCTGTCCTTATACGTTACGTTTCTACCCCCAAAAATGCTTTTCAACAAGACTTTTGGTTTGCTTCGTAATCAAAAACCATGATATAAACTAACGTTTAAGATCAAGAGAAAAGTTTAATAAAAAGAACATATTTTGATTCTGGTTTTTGAGGTTAGCCCTTCAGCACTCAGAAAAGGCATCCTGAATTTTTCAACGTGAAATTGAAGGTCAAAATTCTCGTATTTGCTAACCAAAAGAAATTCGCTACTATACAAACTAATAACAGATTCGTAAACCGTGAAATAGTTTATGGAATTTAAAAATTCTTAACTTTTTAGAACACATCTGAAAAAAGATTTACGACAATGATCTGTATTATTCGATGCTATTTAATAATTTTTCCAGGAGAAAAGAACGGCATTTATCTTTCCAATTCAAAGGAACTCGTTTATTAATAAATAATGTCGACGCCTCAAAATACCAGAGCGGTTTCAAAACAACCGATTTTTGATGTTCACTGTTGTACGTGTAAGGAATACATCAACCCACGCACCAATCGATGTTAACCTATGATGTCTGAGAAGTGATAAAACTAATGGAAAATACTTTAAGATAATAAATATTAAAGTTATGTAATTCAGGAATGAGGATTTAGAGCTAGGTGGCCGTGGAGTTTTCTTATATATATATATGGCTATCACATCACCTTCAATAACCAAACTGGTGTGGCGGCGTCTTCTAAGGATTCGCGGTGAATTTGTAGGCACTCCGGCTATCTTTTATTTTTTATTAAAAAGCTGTTCTCTTATTTCTTTTCGTACTTTTGAATTCCTTGTTCTGTTCTTGTTTGCTCGCTTATTTTTCAACTTTTTCCTTCTGCCTTCGCCTCGCTTGTTCTCATCATTTTTCAATTTTTCCTTTCTAATCATTTGTTACCTTTCTTTGCTTTTTATCGAATTTATCTTAACAGTTTTGAACATTTTTTTCCCAGCATGCCGAGAGACGTCATTTGCCTATGCCATCACTTCAGCTGGCGTATCACATTCCATTGCGCGTGCGTGCAGTGAAGGGAAAGTCTCCGCATGTTCGTGTGATCGCAATTACCGAGGAGTGAGTAAACAAGGATGGCAGTGGGGAGGATGTAGTGATAACATTCATTTTGCTGACAATTTCTCGCGGAAATTCGTGGATGCTCGTGAAAAGGCCAGAGATTTCAGAGCACAAATCAACATTCATAACAACGAAGCTGGAAGAGCGGTAGGTGCAAAACAATTTCTTCAATACTATACTTGTGTTACTTGGTAAGACGTTATAAACTTCCTTAGTATGAGTTAGTTTTAATTTCAACCCTGTGCATGTTCATTTCCTTTGACGACAAAATGAGAAAAAGCGAGAAAATATTTTCAAAAATCACTAATGTCACGAGATTCCTAGCCTTGTTTTCCTGTAATACTAGTAAACGATGTATAAAAATCTAGGGATTTATCTCAGTTTTTTTAATTGCCTTGTTGTTTACTGTAGGCTGTTCGTCACAACATGGTTCTTGAGTGTAAATGCCATGGCCTTTCTGAAGCCTGCACAGTCAAAACGTGCTGGAAGAGACTCCCTGACTTCCGCCATATCGGAGATGTTTTAAAAAGCAAATTTGACAACGCTTCAATGGTGGAATTTCAGCAAAATAACAACCGAAATGGGAAACGTAAATCCCCTGCAATTAAGTTTGTACCAGTGAAACCCTACCTACGAAAACCTTCCCCACAAGACCTGGTATATTACGAGAAGTCACCGGACTTTTGCCGACGGAGTCCGGAGACTGGGTCCCTTGGAACGGTTGGACGGGAGTGTAATAGTACTTCTCTTGGGACCGCTGGATGCGACTTGATGTGTTGTGGACGGGGATACACGACAAATGTGCAAGAAAGAATCGAAAACTGCCTCTGCAAGTTCTACTGGTGCTGCGAAGTCAAATGTGAGAAATGCAAGATAAAGAGAGTTGTAAATAGTTGTTTATAGAACGTTGAATTTATGGACTTTCTTCGATAATCGAGGTCTTAGGATGGTCATCGAGTTGATCAAATCATCTCGTTAACACATTCAGTAATTTTAGCCAGTCCTTCCAGGACACAGTTTGCGTCGATAATTTTACTCGTCTTCAAATTAAAAATCTCCAGGTTAACTTTAGTTTTAAATGATTTTTTGGATCATAAATCTTAAGAAGATTAATAACACGGTTCTTGGTGATTAACTATACGTTGTACATAGTAGTTTTCAAAGACTGTTTGAAAACGGATTCAAATCTCATTGATTATTCACGAGGTAGCCTGGCCAACCACATGCTTAGATACAGGTCACGTGATGAACCTTGAAACCCCGGAAAGTACTCCTAAGCCAACTGGAAATCTTTTCCAGTGTCCTTGGACTCTGGAACAGCACTGCAATTGACCGAGGAGCACAATGAGAGTTTCAAAGTACTCTATAGCCTGATCGCATGACCAGTGCCATGGTACTCACGGGTCGCTAAAGTTGATATGGATTGAAATCTCTGATCAACCCCAATACCAATCAGAGCCTTTAAGCACTTCACCCGCATGCATCGAACAAGTTTGGTTCTGATGCGAAGGTTTCTCTATTTTTTTGGTCACGATTTTCCATGTGGGATGCATAAACAGTGAGGAATATGACGTTCACGCATGCGCAAAAATTGTGTTTATTCCCCGATAAGTTTCTTATTTTTATTTTAAACCAAAAATTCCCGTTCTCGTTTAATAAATATATCCCTCCCGAATAATTAATGAGGATTTAAAGTCGTTCCAAAGCCTCCAATTCGGACTAGACGGGTTTCCAGTCCGAGGCTTTGCCTCAGACTGGAAACCCCATCTAGTCCTCATTGTCGGCTTTGAAACATTACTTAGCAGGAATTTCAAGTATATAGTACCTTGTCTTCCAGCTTAACTTCGTCCCTACGGGTAAGTATGCATACTTACAAGCTGTGGCAGGAATCGAATAAGTGCTTACCTCGATTGCTTCTTTCTTTCCTTCTTCCTTTTCTTTCTTTCTCTCTTTTTTTTCTTTCATCTTTTTCTTTATAACTGCTCTTTATATTTTTCTTTTTCATGATTTTTTCAAATAATTTTTCTTCGACCATTACATCTTTTGCCTCACGAAGGGCCGATTGAAAAGTGACCCGCGCCACGTAGCTGAACCTCTATAATCAAATAAAGTAGAGATCACATATCCTTTACTTGATCATTTGGAACCATGAGCGTAAAAAATGAAACTCCTAGTTTGTGATCCCCCCCTCCATCACTATTTCGATTCTGTGCCCTTGTTTTCAACCAAACTCAAATAAAGTAATCTTATAACAGCAAGCAACGTCTGATATTGACCTGTGAAAAATGCTTGTATATTTGTCATAAAATATTAGTTGAAATAAATATGAAACTGCTTGTGTTAAGATAATTAATCAGTATTTTACAAATGTAGATGGAATTAAGAAGATAATAAAGCTAAATAATCGGAAAACATTCGAACTAAAGTCATGACTGGTTGTACTTTACGTAAAATTTTTCAAGTCTCACTGATATGAAAGTAGCAAGGAGTAAGTAATAGAAAGGCAAGATACAGGGGAGAGATATGAATTTATTATATAGACATGAGTGAGATACTGGAAAATAGGCCATTCGTAAACGTGATACGAAACTACATCCGGGAACCCAGTGACATATTTTTCATATCTTCACTAGTGAGGATATCGATGACGTCACTT
>JAAAQI020150954.1:0-10760 GCA_011800005.2 Stichodactyla mertensii
TCCTAGTGATCTCATCGAATAAATTATTCGTCGGTTAACTTCAAAACTCTTTGTTTGTTTCTTTGAAGTATAAAATTCATGCTTCCATCCACAGTTCTCACAGAACAGGCGAAGATTCGAAGCACAGCCTTTCCTTTTTATATGATTTTCCATAAGTGTAACATGAAATTCACCACAATCGCCACATCGAAGAGATGCGAACGCATTTCTCAGAATTTCCATGTCACAAAGCCTATAACCAGTAATATAGGCTTTGGACGATTCTTTCTCTATTGTTTGGGATGGCTTAACATCTCCTAAAGAGAGTTTCTTTGCCGAAATTGATTGGTTAGAAGACTTGGTCGTTTCCTCGTCAACACCATGTGCTTTCTTCTCGATCGTGTCTTTCACGGACTCTACAGCTCTTGATTTCGTGTATTGATTTCCCGAGAATCTTCTTTTTGCACGTCTTGTAGAACGATGTTTAGGCATAATAACCAATTTAGTAGAAACTACTTGAAGGAATTTAAAATTTAAGGAATGCAATCTTGCGAATACATTATTTCAACTAACATGGAAACGAGTCTATTGAGCCAGTCCATCTCTGCTTAGTATTACACAGGACTCCCAAACAAAAGAAACCTATTTATGCGGCGAAGCGAGGAGTTTTCAGCGTAAGGAAGGACGCTTAAATAATGCGTTGCCATGGCAACCAGCCAACGGCTTTCAAAAAATCATAAATTTTGGAATAAACAAAATATTTCAAGTGAAAACAGGTCCTGACGTTAAAAAAGAGAATTGTGGAACTTATAAAAGTGAAAAAATTTTTTTCAAATTGGTGAAATTTTGGGTATCATACCACCTTTAGTGTTTTTTATATTCAATAGATGTGATGAAATTTCCCACCTTTTTTGAAGGAAATTTGAAAAGCAGATAGAGTACCCTTTTTAGCCTTTTGCGAGTTGAACAACACAAGTATAAAAAGGTACCCTTTTTGATCTATCTCACTAGTCATTTTATAAATGCAAAATGTAGGAGCCAAATGACTTCATCACTAATTTATTTCTGACCAACCGTTTAATTTCCTGCCGATTCAAAATTTTCATTTCCCGCTAAAAAGTCACGTGACTGCTGCTTATGTGATGGCGCTTTATTCAAACTTAAATAAGGCCATTTGCCGTTTACGGCTTTAGAAGCTTTAGCCAACCATGAAACAATTGAGAGATATTTGGCCCCTTCCTACTAGTGAAACAGAATGGAAAAAAAGTAACTTGACTTTTTAGCGGGAAAGGAAAATAATTTGAATCGGCAGGAAATTAAACGGTTGGTCAGAAATAAATAAGTAATGACGTACCTTTTTATACTTGTGCTGTTCAACTCGCAAAAGGCCAAAAAGGTACCTTTATCTGCTTTTCGAATTTGCTTCAAAGGACGAAACTTCAAAAAAGGTGGGAAACTTCATCACATCTATTGATATAAAAACACTTAATTTCCTACCTTATTATCCAACAAAAAAAATGCCTTTTCTACTCATTTAAATTTTTTTCAAAGTGTATAAAAAGGGTAGGAATATTAATGATGTGACAAAGGAAAAAATTCGCAAAAACTGAACTTAACGGAGGTTTTTTACTCTAAATTCCCGATTTAACAAAAAAGCAGAATTTGCCACAATCACTCGCTGATTATAATTCTTGTGTTCTGGTTGGAATTTTGTGCTTTAACAGAGCATGCAGGCATATTATAAAAATAAGAAAAACTTGCTGTGCTGTGTGCAGTTGTTATAAAGCACTTGGGAACTGTCAGAAAACTTAATTGAGAAGTGTTGAAAAGCACTCTTCTTAAGTAATTATTTTATGACAATGGAAACATGTTTGATCCAGGCCATACTGTTAAATGATTGAAATCAGTTTTCTTTTCTTTCAATATACAATCATGTGTGTTATCAAAAAATATGCTTTCTTAGTTTATGACCTACCACAAAGTTTTAGAGCTCTATTTGAACTCTGGTTTCTAAAAGGGAAGGGCCTGCAACATACATGCTTTCAGAAAAACTTACTGTAATTGCTGTTCAGCAGCAGGTATCATGCTTGGTCCTGTGATAGCACAAAGTCATGTGGCCTGCTGGTCTACTTTAAAGTTGCAGAGTTATTTTCCTTTTTTGATTTGATGCAGAACGGAGTACACTTTAATTTATTGTTTACTCCAAGGATCTTTCATTCAGATTTCAGTATTGAGCTTTCATACATGTAAGGATAGATAAGTTCAGCTTATCATTGTAATTGCAAATATAGCATCAAATTAAAATAACGAAGACATAAAAATTCAGCATAATGATAATAATAATAATAATAATAATAATATATTTATTATTTTATAAAATTTGATGTGAATTGCAGCTATTGACCAGAATCTCTTTCATCAACATTGGTATAGACTTTATTATTTAAAGAATCAAGTTCATGTCATAATTACATGTTCTTTCAGAAGATCATCATTTACTTGGGATTAATTAAATCATGTCGTCATTCATTGTCATGATTACAAGTTCTTTCGGAAGATCATTTCATTCACGAAAATGTCAATGGGCACTGTAAAAACTGAAGCATTAAACAGGAACAATAACTTCTGTAGCAAAATAACTACACAGTCTGTAATATCTATTAAAAACAATAATAAAAATTTCAATACACGTTGTAAAAAATAATTCAACATGAACAGGTACTATAGTAACATCTACAGTAGAATCTCAATCCTTTCTTGTGTTAAATCCAAATGTACAAAAGCCAAGGGACAACAGTGCTTTTACTGTCAGACTAGTCGAGCCTACACAATGTTAAATGACTCCTTGTCTCTCAGGATGTTAGTGAATTCCTCTGATAATTCGTTATATGATTGATAAGTAGATGGTAATTCGAGAGAAAGCCCACATGTGTGTGCAATAGGGGTTCTTGCCATACCATCCAATGAGGTTAATGTTACAGAAATGGTGCTGACTACCATTATGTCAGAACTAGTAAGAAACTTCAAAAAGACCTTCAATGACACAGCATCAAGAGACTTGATAAACTTCTTTAGGAATGACAAGGACTCCCTCTCTGCATCAGTGGTTGGGTTGGCATCCAGAGCTTTGATAACTTTCTTTGCAGTTGGTTTACTATCTAGGAAGAGTTTTCTTATCCCCTCTACATTTACAAAGTTGTTATGATCCTTCAGGACCCCTAACAGGTGGCGACATACCTAGGTTTTTGGATTAACTCTTGGTGTGCTAGTTCTGTAAGGATTCTTCTGATGGTCTGAGCAGTAGGGTTTTTGTAACATCTGTAACTGGACAGGAATTCCATCAGGTCATCAAAGTCTGATGGCTGGCCAGTTATGCACCGCTCAACACCTCTCTCTCATCAGATGTTATGTACCACTTGAATGATTCCAGGAGGTCGTCTTCCGTAATAGTCTGCTCTCCATGTATGCAGGATGAATAGAATACAGGTGACAGTCACACAGGTACATATCCCAGATGTCTAAAACCATACAGCAGCACACTCCCAACTGCTGTCCATTCCTGATAGATGGTACCTTTTCAATGTCCCCCTGTGTCAATGATGAAATTACCTCTTGCCTAAAACTAGCCAGCACATCACGCAATACCCCTTGACCAGCACCTAGCTCTAATGGCCCTGAAGATCAATCACTGTAACACTCACTTTTATATTCATTAAGTCTGATGAGGAGAATACTTGTATGAGGTCTCTTTTGAGTGTGGCTCGATGTACTGAAATGGATTTTGATGTAGCACCTCCTGTGTCAAAAACATACAAATCCAATATTTAAAAAAGCATATATATATAACATGCAAATAGGCCTTTTAAGATCTCCTGTTATTTTCTAGAGTATTTATTGCAGTTATAATCATTATGAAAGAAGACACATGGATAGACAGGGGTGGGTCCAGTTTTTTTTTCAGAAAGGGGGTACAGTTTATTAGGGGTGTACTATTTATATCTTGGACTTGATCTCTAAAAATAGACAGTAACAAATCCATTTGTGATTGCAAATTACTCATCTCAAGGAGGTGTATAGCCCCCGGACCCACCCCTGAAACAATTAAAAAATTGTATTTGCAAGAAAATGAACCATGCTCTAAAAGGAAAAACACTAAAGCAAGAGATCTAGTATGTTCAATACCTGTTGTATCATCTATAAAATCAGAATCTTGGCTTCCATCACTTTCCTTAAAATGAAAAAGGGATAAAATGATGCAATAAAATAAGCATTAAAATATATAAATAAAATATAATACAGACAGAAACTAGTTAGTTAACTAATACAGGCTGAATGTTTAGGTCAGAAAGAGGAGAGAAGAACCAATATAATTTTGAGCGTAAGAAAACTGCTCATCATAACTAATAGAGGGGGCTGGTTACGAAAGTCAGCAAATTTTAAAGAGCCAGCCTATTGTTTGCCTTATGAGGTTGAAAGGTATCATCTGGCGATTGCTAGAGTGCACACTGAACCAAGTGAACAACCATAAGTCATAACAAAGAGTTACTCCTTTGAAGTTTGCCTGTTTTAATAACCAGTCCCCTTTATTGACTATGTTCAAATGTACTACAGTAGTTTAAGTGGCATAACTCTGGTTTCTTTGCCATATTGATAACCTGTACCTTTCATACATGCAATGTGTATGAACAAAAATATAAATCCAATAACAAAAGTGGATAAAAAGAAAGAAAGAAAAATACTGTCAAAGACATGTCAAAATGTATTTTACAACTAACTACATCTTTGGAATTTTTAACATAACCATACTAGCAATTTTACAGTACCTGATTTTACAGTACCACGGGAGTAAACAACAAAAAGAATTAGAATATCAACTCAGCTGGTAAAAAATGTTTCCACAATTGGTTTTCTCTCTTATTCATTTCTGTTCAAGTGCACGGTGAAGTATAACGTATGACTTACAAGGTTTCTTCTGCCATTTCCGTTTGCTCTTGTCTGTCGGGTGGGCCTAACCTGACTATGACATCTGACAGGGGTGGAACTGGTGGTTTGACTTGGACTGGTGACCTGGTTAGAACTGCTGTCTAGAGAGTCACAGTTTGGTGCAATGTTTTCCACTAACATACCATTTATACTTTGCTGCTGGCTTGCGTTCTGTACATGATCCTGGCTATAGTAAAAAAGTATATTATACATCGTAGTTGTTGACACTGTCATCATGATCATGATCATGAGCTAAGTAATATATACAACATGAGCGGACGTGTTGTATCAGATAGTTGAAGTGATAAACATGGTGGAACACCATATGAAAAATGAGTAAAATGAACTGACGTTTCAGACACTGGTCCATCGGAGTTAACTCAAGGTGAGTGCTTGTAGATGTGATTCAGCACGGACGCCAATGTTGTACATTACTTATGAAACGTCTAGGATCATATTTTCATCTGGTATTGATTTTTTTAGAAAATAAGTCATTTTTTGCTGAGAAAATCCAAGTTAAAATTTATGCAAATGAACAGGATTTTGTATCGAGATATACAACACTCTTCACGGTTGTGATTATCCATTTCATTCTCCTAATTAATATTAATTTTATAAACACAACTACAGTATTTTCAATTCTAAAGGGAAACCATGGTATATCTCATAAATCATGTTGAGATTAACCTTAAGGAATTCTATCCCATATGATACCCGATAAAGAAAAAAAAACTACTACTACAACTAGAACTGTGTGTTTTTATATACTTACATCTCAAGGTCTTCCTGCATAAAATTTTCTGGCAGTGTGTCATCGATATTTCCTATTTCCAGTGAGAAGTGGCTACCAAACCCTAAAATAAAATTAACATCATTTTCTGGATATGTAAACATTGTTGCTGTTTCTTTTATGTTAAGAATTGAATGATCTGCAACTGTAACTGACAGTGAAGGCTGAAGTTCAGGTAAACCAATCCCAGAGAGAACAAAAAACTCTGGTTCACTGGACAATGAGCCAATCCAATCGTAGACAGCACTCATTTTATCTACACTTTTGAAGTTTCTTCTTAGCAGTCCCACGGTAATATGTCGGACTGCAATGCTGATGACACCTTCTTCTTCTAAGGTTCAGAGAGGGTTCTTGCTTTTCTTGATGCTTGCAGTTGGAGCTTCCTCTTTAAATCATTCTCCATTTTTTCTTTTCCAATTCTTTTTTTTTTCCATTTCTCTCTTTTCTTGCTCTTTTGCTTTATCAGCAGCAAGGGACTCTTTATACTCATTATCTTCTTGCATCCTGATGGCATTTCTCTCAGCAGAAATTCCTTTGATTTCTTCACTGATGTCATCATCATTTGCAAAGGCTGGAGGAAATTCTTCATCGGTCTCATCATCAGAGTCTAAGACTACTAAAGTTTTCCCAGGTGCTTCATCCGGGACAAATCTAGTCATTAAATAAACCCTCACTTTGGTCAAAGCATGGCTGGTGATATATTGGTTTAGAGTGACAACATGGGTAATTTCTTCGCACTTAAAATTCCTAATGCTAGCAGTCATGTCATCCCATTTTCCATAAAAACTCTTACCAGAAGGAAAAATATAGACCTGGCTTCTTTTATGATGTCCTGTACATTGGATTTGAGTTCCACAGTCACCACTCTAGTTCCACCACCTTTCGCAGCATGAACGGCAACATACTTTTTCTGATTGACATCAAAGTGTAGCCACCCAAGCTGCACTTTACGGGTGATCCTAGCTGGTGGTTTCACCTCAGAGGAATCCTTCATTTTTTGGATTTCTTTTGTTCGGACTTTTCTTGTAACATACTAAGCAGCTTTCTTTTCTTCTCATCCCTAGTTTCCCCTTTAATGACAGAAGGTCACCTCTTTTAAGAATACCAAATTACCTAAGCTGCTCTTCGGTGGCAGAGGATGCTGCACAAAAGTCCATCTGGAGAAAAACAAAGAAAAAGCCATTACCGCTAGTACTGATCTCCCTATTAGAACTATATATGCATCATCTCTTAAAAAATGCAGGAAATTAAAAAACATTCAAATCATGCATATCTAATAACTCACTATTATAGCAGACATCACAGTATGTTTACGGAGGGGGACAGAATCGATGAAAACACGATAAATTCCGACTAAATCTTCTTTCTCTTTGAAAGTCTGGCTTCAACTTGTCTAGTTTCCTAGTATATCAAATGTGTCAATGTTTATCCTTCAATATTATTGGTATTTTCAAGGTCTATCAAGGGTTCGTCGAAGAATCAGATAGGTTCTTGACTTCCTTCCATGATATTAAGGTTAACTTTTTGATCCTTGAAAAAGTAACTTATAAATATCATAACCTATTTGAGAGCTAGCTCACCTTCTCTTCCCTTAAACGACTTATTGTCTCTTCATTGACTCCTCGTTTCTCAAGGAACACACAAATCTGCATGAAAATAATGACACCATTCAGTCCATGTAAAATTAAATAAAATATTCATCCGAATTCATGAATAATGGATGCCATTTAAGATACTTACTTGATCGATTTCCACATTCAATGACCTGGCTTGTTGTTCGTCCGCCATGTTTATCAGACAATGTGGAAGACTCGAGCCCGCAATGCTATCAACGCTATAAGGCGCAACGAAAGGCGCAACACAAGGAAAAAAGTAGCGCATCTTAGATGGCACTTAGGAGACACCGTACCTTTGGGCACTACAAGCTACTCTGAGGAACGATAAGCAGCTCTTCTTTGACGAATCCACGCTTAGGACCATCGTGAAGATAATATAAGATAGGTTGGTCCTTCTTAGCCAAATAATCTTTTAAAGCAATACTTCGGGCTAAAGCCCCGGTCATTTTAACATAATTCATAACATTACTACTTAGATCTCCAGTGAAGGTTTCTTTTAAGACTTTTTTACCAAGCCAACCTACCCCAGCAACGATCGAAGTTAAGATAAGTGCTTCTTCAATAGTTTTCATTACTTCAGACAACATATATTAACCCAACTAAGTTTCTATTCCATATCGGGTATTTTTCTTTTACGTGGGACGGGTGAGTTGGTTGGTGTTGGAGGGGTTAGTTTTTCTACAGGTTTATTATAATTTATCCACTGCAGATAAAGACTCCCACCAGCAATAAATAAACCTAAACCTCCTATGACGTATCCAGGGTTGATGTCCCAACTGCCAGCTTCTTTCCAGCTGCTACTCTGCCTGGACTCTTGGGCTTCGTAATCTTAGCTTGTTGGTGCTCTTGGTGCTTTCTGCAAAGACCATCATGAACAATACTTATATGGACGACATTGTTGACAGCGTCCCAAATCAAAAGGCAGCCAAGACACTCGCAAAGGATATAGAGAAAATGTTGGAAAAGGGAAGATTTCAGATCAAGTACTGGACATTCTCAGATGAATACAGTCAACACGACGACACTCAACTTTTACCAGCTGACCAAAACAGTTTAAAAACAGAAAAGATCCTTGGAGTAGTATGGAGTCCTGTTAAAGATCAGTTCTATTTTAATGTGCACTTAAACTTCTTGCCCAAGAAAAGAAAACTGAGAACAGAGCCTGATTTGCGCCTAGATCAGATTCCAAAGAACATACCAGAACCATTAACCAAGCGTGCTATCTTGTCACAAGTCAATGGAATTTATGACCCGTTAGGACTCGCAGGACCATTCACTGTCAGAGCCAAAATAATGATGAGACATCTTTGGTTAGTAGAACCGAAATAAGATTGGGATGATCCAATACCTGACAAGCTGAGGACAGATTGGATAGCGTTTTTCAGAGATTTGTTCGCCATCGAAAACGTTGTATTTAAAAGATGTCTCAAGCCAGTTAATGCAGAAGGACAACCATCATTGGTAGTTTTCAGCGACGGATCGCAAGACGCTTACGGCGCATGCGCTTACGCCAGATGGAAAACACCTGAAAACAATGGATTTGACAGCAATCTCATTATGTCTAAGAATCGCCTAACACCTGTTCAGAAGATGTCAATCGATCGCATAGAACTGTGTGGAGCAGTGCTGAACAAGCGTTTAAAGACATTTATAGAAAAGGAATCAAGATACAAATTTGCTGAATTTCATCACATAGTGGACTCGCAGATAGTTCAGACTATGGTTCAAAAGGAATCTTACAGATTCAACACGTTTGCTGGCACTCGCATAGGAGAAATTCGAGACAAAACAAATCCCGCTGACTGGTATTGGATTGACGGAGAGCTCAACATCGCAGATTGGCTTACACTTGGTAAAGCACCGAATGAAATTGGTCCTGAAGGTATGTGGCAGAAAGGTCCAGACGTTTTGAAGTCGCCAGTAAATGAGTGGCCAGTGAGCCAAATGATCACAACTAAGGCGCTACCGGAAACCGTAAAACCTGTGATGATAACAGAGAGTAATCAGATTTGACATCAACAGATATTCATCATATCTAAAGTTGTTGAGAGTGACAGCTAGAGTTCTTGCTATGTACAAAAGAAATGCAGATGAAAAAATCAGTTTCAAAAGTATTGCTAAAGTCTTATCGCCTGAAGATATCCAAAGAGCTGAACAGTTTTGGATAAGAGACGCGCAAGTTTATTTGAAGCAAAACATCAACGATAAGAGCCTGAAACGTCTTTGCCCAAAGACAAACGAAAACGGAATAATAGTTGTTGGTGGGCGAGTAGAAAGATGGGTCCAAATGAGCTACAACGAAAAGGAAGTTGTTGCCTTACAAGCATCGTATTTCTCTCCTCTACGCGATGTATATCCATAATCAAGGTCACTATGGTATAGTGACAACAGTTGCCAAGGTTAGATCCAGATTTTGGATTACTGGACTTCACCGGTTGGCCAAGACAGTAAAGTTTCATTGCGTAACCTGTAAGAAGTTAGACCGAAAAACAGCTGAACAAGTTATGGGAAAGTTGCCAGAAGAAAGACTGAAACCTGCGCCTGCGTGGAGTTCTACTGGTATTGACCTCTTTGGACCATTTAAAATCAAAGACGAGATAAAGAAAAGATCTACTGGTAAAGCATACGGCGTCTTATTCAACTGCCTGGGAACGAGAGCAGTGCACGTAGATTTGGCACCAGACAATAGCACGCAAAAATTTTTGCTGGTCCTAAGACGATTTGTGGCGCTTAGAGGATACCCTAGACAGCTGATATCAGACCAAGGTACTCAACTCGTTGCTGCGAATGAAGAGTTAAAGAGAGTTACCAAAGAATGGGACTGGGAAAAACTCGCCGAATTTGGAGTTACTGAAGGAATGAGATGGAAATTCGTTCCCGCCGACGCACCATGGCAGAATGGTATAACAGAAGCTCTGATAAAATCAGTCAAGAAAGCATTGATGGTGGCCATTGGTGACAAGGTGACGACGTCTTCGGAATTACAAACAGTCTGTTTTGAAGCGGCAAATTTGGTTAACGAGAGACCAATAGGCAGACATCCCACTTTACCAGAAGAAGGAACTTATCTTTGTCCTAATGACCTACTGTTGGGCAGATCGACCTCGAGAGTACCGAGTGGACCATTCAAGGAAACAAAGGACGAGAGATACCGTTTTGAGTTTGTTCAAAGCGTTGTAAATTCCTTTTGGAAAAAATGGACCAACAGTTTCTTTCCCAGTTTGCTTACTCGACAAAAGTGGCACTCATCAAAGCGCAACTTACAAGTTGGTGATGTTGTTCTAATACAGGATACCAATATGATTAGAGGAAATGGGAAACTTGGAAAAGTCTCACGAGTCTACCCTGATAATGAAGGAAAAGTTCGCAAAGTAGATGTACAGTACAAGCTA
>JAAAQI020150965.1:0-10759 GCA_011800005.2 Stichodactyla mertensii
CCAACCCCTTGCTCTAACCACGGTTCACGTCGATTTGAAAGAGAAAAATAACCTAGTCTTTGTGGTGCATTGTTTTCGCGTGCATTGTTGTGGTAATTCTTTGAAAGCGATAGACGAGTGGTCTAATGCGTTGTGCTTTCACGACAGTTAGTCAAGCCCGTTTGGGCTGGGTTAGTACTCGGATGGGTGACCAATGATAGCTACTTGGTGGATTCTCTCTTTTATCTTCAATTTTACGTTTCTGATATTTGGAAAACAAAACAAAACAAAACAAAACAAAACAAACAAACAAACAACAACGACAACAAAACCTAAAAAGAAGAAGTCTGCTGTTATTAATCCTGAGCATCTAGTCCTTAGCAGTTCGAAAAATACTCGTCTATATGATCCTTTTTTCTTGTAATTCCTGTCCATCCAAAGAGTCCATAGATGCTTTAACTCGTCTAGAACCCAGTTCTCCGCTCAATTTAGAAAAGGCGAATCCCTAAAATGCGAAGCCTGTGGGGAATGGGGGGGAGGACAAACGCACTCCGTACTCCCCCCCCCTGGCTACTGGTCTGTTACCAAATTTAAACATTAAGAATTTTGAGGGCCTAAGATATTTAATAGTTACCATTACAGAACTTCTATTTGTTTGCTTTTGTTGTTGTTGTCGTCGTTGTTTTTAAATCTGCGCTGTGCTAGGAAGAGTTTGCGTCGAGCGAGAGTAATTCAGCCGTTTCTTTTTCCTTCTTTTCTTTAGAATATGGTCTTGGCTACGCTTGGAATCCACAGACAATAACAATCAATCCTGGAGACACTGTAAAGGTTAGAAGATCAACAACTCTTGGGTTCATTTCGAAAATAATCCGGCGCAACACTTGAAATGCGTCATAATATTAAAAATAATCCAACAAAAAGACTTGAAAATAATAATAGATAAACAAGGAATTGGATCAGTTAAATCATAACCACGAATCAAATATAATCCCACCTTGATTGTGCATAGATATTTCATCACTATTTTTGTTTTTCAGTGGAGCTGGTCGAGCCCAGAGATGACGAATCTTAAATATGGCGTCCAACAGACAAACGATTCTTCAAGCACAGTGTATAACGGTCACGGATTCAAAAGTGAACAGCGAAGTGGTACCGGCTGGTTCCAACATCGCTTCAATGTGCCTGGCAGTTATTACTATTTCAGCGGATTTGTCGATCCTTATGGCGTCATCACCATGAAGGGCAAGGTTGTCGTCACTGGTCTAAAATCAAAAGCAGCGACGCTCACGGTTCAAGTTGGAAACTTTACTACTGTTCATAATTTATCACAGAACGACCCTCCCCTCCCATCGACTTTCAACTGTCATGACGGCGTGGTATCTGATATCCCTGGGTGCAGTCCATCTACACCAATAACGCACCATTTCAGCTTTGTATTTCGAGAATGCTATACACCGGAAGTGACGTCGATATCTCCTAACATTGGTACTAGTTCCTCCGTGTTGACTATACGAGGCAGGGGATTTGGAACCAGTCCGTGTTACAATGAGGTGACTGTTGGATCACAGCAATGTATTACACTCACGAGCTCCTTTGACGTCATTACGTGTAGGGTAACCACGGGCAACGCTCTCACCGCGGGGATACCCTATGACGTCAATGTGAGCGTGAACAATCGAGGTAATTCCTGGGTTAAGACAGATGACGTAACATCGAGGACGTTCACTCTACTTCCTACCGTTACATCGGTGTCTCCTTGGGCCGGGTCCTTAGCGGGAGGCACTGTCGTGACAATAAGTGGGTCAGGATTTTCTCCAATAGTAGAGTCGAATATTGTCAATATTGGACCGATGAATTGCACCGTGTTATCAACCACTCATTCAGAAGTACGATGTATCACTCGCCCTCAAGCAGAAGCGAATAGATTCAATATATCTGTGAATGTCAATAACAAGGAGAGCATTTGTGCGTCCCATGTAGGATGTACCTTCACATTCTCTGATTCCTCCACACCAAGGATCGATTACGTCACCCCCGACTCCATCATAGGCAATCATAATGTCATCAATTTCTACGGTACAGGTCTACTCGCTAAGACGTCGGACATCACAATTAAGTTCGGAAATGAATCTTGTAATGTACTCACCTCAACGAAGTATGCAATACTCTGTAGTATAGGAACTGTAGTGGCTGGTTCCCATGCGATTTCGGTCCATATTGACCCCAAAGGATATGCTATGTTTGATACCGATGCTGCTAAAGCTATTGTTAGTCTAGCTCTGGTTTCGGATATCTCTCCGACTGAAGGTAGCGAGTATGGAGGTACAGAGGTGACTATAGTAGGAAATGGGTTCGATCCTCGTCCTGGCCAAACTACTGTCCTTATTGGCGCTAAAAAATGTGTGGTTTCTAAAGTTACAAACTCCATGATCAAGTGTACTACATCACCGCATAAGGCTGGATCCTTTGAGGTACGTTTCGATGTTGAAGATAATAGACAAAGGAACTTGAATCGAAGTTGTTGATAATGATTGCTGATGATGATAATGATAAAATATGTTGTTGTTGATGATGATGAATAATGATGATAATGCCGGTAGTGATGATGATGATATATGATGATGGGTGATGATGATGATGATGATGATGATGATGATGATGATGATGATGATGGGTGATGATGATGATGATGATGATGATGATGATGATGATGATGGTGCTGGTGGTGATAACGATGAAGACGAAGACGATGATGATAATATGATGATACATTATGATAATCATGATGGCTAATATATCATCCCCAATAAATATTCACAAATTTGAGTGTTTTTAGGTGGACTTAACTTCTGGTGGAAAACTGTTCCCTGGTCTCAGATTTGCCTACCGCAGCTTCCTGACACCAAGGATAACCTCAATATTCCCCACCAGAGCCATGAGTGGAGAAACACTAGCCATCACAGGTAAAGGCTTTGGCAGCGACCCATCAAAAATAACCGTTACCATTGGCAACAGCACGTGCAAGGCTCACTTAGTCTCGAGCGCCAGGATAATGTGTGTTCTCAAGGAACATCCCGCGGGAGTTTATGATGTCATAGTCCACGTGAGAGGAAAGGGATTTTCTGGCTACGCGAGAAATCGACCAATCAGAATGACTTATGGTATCTCGATTCTGAGTGCATCTGTACAGGAGAGTAGTCTAGGGGGAGGAAGGACTCTATCCATCCAAGGTCAAGGTTACAGTGCAGCCACTGTCGTAAAGATATGCGACGAAGCCTGTATCAAGATGGATGTCAGCTCCACACGCATACGATGCGAGGTTCCTCCATACAATGGAAGCTCTACCAAGGATGTGACCTGCCCTCTTGTTTTGTATGGAGCGAATGACGTTAAGGCAAGCAAGGCGGGGTATTTCACGTATCGTGTTGCTCTAACCTCCAGAATAACTTCTGTTACTCCATCCCTTGGAGGGACGGGTGGGGGAGTAACGATAACGATTACTGGCAGCGGTAAGTCACTGTAAAACAAGAACTAAAATGCTGGTGCAACACTGATTTTATTTAAAACAATTTAATCTGTTTTCAGCTGTGGTTTTCGTGAGAGTGGTAAAATGCAGTAATGACTTGTAGCACGTACACGGTACGACATGCAGTAACATTGAAGTGATTTCGTGTGAATCATCCAAGCATCACGCGTAGTTACGGTAATGGTAAAGTGCGGCACAGCTACAGCACACCTACGAATTTTCTCACTATTACGAAATCAACCTTAAATCATCATTTCCATTTTCATCGGAACTTCAGTGTATCACCCACGTAAAAAGACGAGAAACCGTGAGCATTTAGACTTACATATGGACACCAGTGTTAACACTAATTTTAGAATCCGAATGTTTTCAGGGTTTAGCACGACTGCCGGTGGCAACAAGGTAACCATTGCAGGCACCAAATGCACCGTGACGTCATTCTCAAGAACACAAATCAAGTGCATTACTGGACAGCGGCGTGGCTTTGTCCGCACAAAAGTTCGCGTTGAAGTTGACAACAATGGTGTATCGACGATGGAACACGCTGACTTTGACTACATAGACGTATGGTCATCTCGCTATTCCTGGGGGTACAAGGACCCGCCAATCAAAGGAGACCTTGTCGTAATCCCAAAAGGCCAGACAATGCTTTTAGACGTGAGTACTCCTGTACTGGCAGCCTTGGTCATCAAGGGAAAATTGATCTTTGACGAGAAAGATTTAGTGTTGAACGCAGAGAAAATCTTGCTAGTTGATGGAGGAGTGTTGGAGGTTGGAACCGAGTCCAAGCCGTTCCAGCACAAAGCTAGGATTGTGCTTCATGGAAGCGTGAGATCTGTCGAGCTGCCTTTATTTGGCGCGAAAGTGTTGGCTGTTAGAGAAGGGACTTTGGACTTGCACGGCAAGCACGTGCCAATCACGTGGACGCATCTCCAGAATACCTCCGATATAGGTATCAGAGTAAATGTTTTGATATTCTTTTTGCCAGGGGATTTGCATGAATAGGAACAGGGGAATTAATTTAAAAAATTCTGCGATGACGATGAAGAAAGAAGACATTTTTTGAGTCTTGCTTTCTTGGTATTTCAGGCTCAACACAATTGATACTCAAGAAGCCTGTCACTTGGAATATCGGTGACCACATAGTCCTAGCTTCCACAAGCAGGCGTCCAGGAGAAAACGAAGAGCTGACGATCACGAGTGTGTCACGTGACGGACGGACAATAGGAATCAAACCAGCATTGAAATACAAACACATCTCCATCGAACAAACTATTGCTGGTAAAGTCATCGAGACGCGCGCCGAAGTGGGTCTCCTTACTCGTAACGTTGTCGTAGAGGGTTCGGTACAACGAGAATGGTCCGATACTGTACGACAGTGTCCCGAAGAATTTGACCCAGATCAATTTGCAACGCAGACCTGTTTTAGTGGTCGATACAGGGATGAAAAAAGCAGTGACCAGTTTGGTTCTCAAATCATGCTGAATGCTAAAGAAATGAACAAAGGACTCGTGACGGGCAGGATATCATACATAGAGGTTCGACATGCAGGACAGTCATTCAAGCTGGGTGAGTAGGTTTTACTCGGGCTCCCTGTGGTAACGGGCGCGTGGCACGTCGTCGCCGCCATCTTGGGTGGAATGTCAAATGGTAGCATTTTTAATAGTCCTTTCCCAAGATATAGTTACGTTAGTCCTGTACTTGCTAAAGCCTTGATTTCAGTACGTACCATCGTGCACTGAGCTATGTACTAATCTGATACAATGGACTTGAGGATGATTAAACAATAAAGCAAAGAAGGGCTAATTCTCGGTATAAGAACCTCACGACTGACGTCATCCATTTGCTGCTTTAGTTTCATTTTTATGGCTGCTGGCCACGAAGTCACTAAAAGCAGAACGACCATACTTGGCTACGCGGCTACGCAGTCGGATCATTAATATTCATCTCACTGCGTAGCCACGTAGCCACTTCATACAGGATCTTAGGATATTTGAATATTAATATCTCACTGCGTAGCCGCGTAACCACTTCATACAGGATCTTAGGATATTTGAATATTAATATCTCACTGCGTAGCCACGTAGCTGTACACTGACTAAAGGAGGTAAAGTTGTGAGGTTCTTATACAGAGGTAAACCCCAAAGAAGAGTTGCTGATTAAACAATATATAATTTACATAATAACACCACGAAAAAGACGGTAATGAAATCAAGGCTTATTTGGCAAGTACAGGACTCACTCAACCATATTTTGACAAAGGCCTATAAAAAGATTTAGCTCAGATGTAAGACTTTTTCTTGCCAAGCTTCTCTGAGATTTCTTAAGGAGAGTTCTGTGAACACCCTCTACATAACGTCGCGTGCAAAGAATTTTTTATCAAATAAATATCATATATTAATTTTTATCAAATAATAATCATATAAATTTCGCAGGTCGCTATCCTATTCATTTCCATATGAGCGGTGACGTCACAGGCTCTTACGTTCGCGGCTGCGCAATCCACCACACCTTTAACCGCGCAGTGACAATCCATGGCGTGCACGGTTTGCTGGTAGAACATAACGTGGCGTATCACGTGATGGGGCATGCGTACTTCATCGAGGATGGAATCGAGACCGGAAACACCATTCAGTATAACCTCGGTGTGTATGTGACGTCATCAAGTAGTCTACTTAACGTGGATGTGACGCCTGGGACATTTTGGATCACCAATCCAAATAACACAGGTGTGTATGATTACATATCGTATGATTACGGTACTGACTTACAGCTCCTACATGGTACGGCATGCCTCACTACTTTAGAGGCTGTCTCTGTAAGAACCGACCAGTGACATTCAGGATGGAAAATAGATTTCTTTGATTTCTTTTGTACGAAACTATTATCTAACTATGGACCAAGTTTCAATTTGAGAAACTAAATGCGTACTTTTTAAGCGAAATTGTCCGATTTTTGGGTGTTCACGAAAATCTTCGCCAAAAAATATATAAAACCGAATTGAACTTCACTGGTCGGTTCTTACAGAGAAAGCTTCTTTTAAAAGGCTCTCCATTGTTTTCGCGTGAATCATCCAATCAAAGCCCGTAGCCACCTTTACGGTAAACTACGATTTACAGCTACGAATTTGCCACTCGTATAAAATACGCTTTATTCAGTGCCCGTATCTGTACCATTGATGTAATAAACCCTCTTACTCTGGTTTATTTATTTCAAGATTTTTTCGTTGAGATTCTTTGTTATCTTCTCAATTCGTAAATTGTTGCCAGTAAAGAAATAAATAATACTCAAGAGAATGCAATTTTTCCTTCTACTCAGTTCGTCATAATACCGCGGCAGGAGGGAGTCACTTCGGTTTCTGGTACAACATGCCGGTGCATCCCGGAGGACCCTCGTATACTCCTACCGTCTGGCCAAGAAACACCCCCCTCGGGGAATTCCGTAACAATACTGCACATTCGTTTGGACGATATGGTTTGTGGATCTTTCCAACCTACATCCCTTTAGTCGCACCAACATCTTCTACAGACGCGACGGCCAAGTTCCAAGACTTCCTTGCATACAATAATCTGAAGGGTTTTGAGGTGACTGAAGTTGGAGCCGTCCAAGCAATTAACTGTACGATGATGGACAATAAAGAAGCTGGCTTCGAGGTGACCATTGTTAAAGCTCCCTGGAGTGCGACAAGGGGCGGCGCCATTCGTGACTCTTTAGTTGTAGGTTACAGTGCTATTAGTGATGATAATTCCTCGTATTGCACGATGGGTGGTGTTGTCGGACCTCAGTCGTCAAGGTTAACATTGTCAGGCGTAACGTTTGTTAATTTTGAAGCACCATCGTGTGCAGCTTTGAGAGGTTGTTCGTTCTGTCGACCTAACCAGGGTGGATGGACCGTCAAACTAGAGAAAACCAAGTTTATTCGCTCACCAAACAAAGCAGGGTTTCTATGGCAACATGAGACTGTGTACCAAGATTTGGACGGCACGCTTACAGGTAAGAAACAAATTAGCAAACAAGCAAACAAAAGGCAAAAATATTTCATAGTTCCACTGCTCCATAGTTACTCTTGCTACTTCCGACAGGTAAAAAACATTTTATCGGGTTACAGCACCAAAACAAATCTTAATCGCTAAGACTCATATATTTTGAATGAATGTTATGCATCCTAAGAACAGATTTGAAATAAATCCTACTGTTTCCCGCTCAGATCTGTTGCTAGGGAAACATCAAATTTTTTTCACTTTCACGTGATACCCTCCTACCCAATCAGAGTCCTAGAAATATGGACTTTGACAGTTGGTATAAAACAAAATAATTTATCAAAGCTTTCTTATTTCGGTGATGTTTCCCTTCGTGTAGGCTTTGCTGGGGGTAGTATCGTGGCAACCAATGAAAACCTTCCACCTCAACACTGTACCCAGTCCCCGTCTGCCAGTCTTGGCGACGTACCAGGGAGCATCTGCTACGCATCTTTGAAGTTCCGTCGCTTTGCATGGAATAAACCACTACCTACTTCCCTCCTGTATAAAGACGCGTTGCTGAGTAACCAGTACGGCACGTGTCATATCCCATGGGCCTCAATGCGTCTGACGCACAGGAATGGATGGATGACGACGATAATCGTTGGAGAAAATTATAACTTTACATTTGAAAATGCGCAGCAACTTAGCAATATTTCTTACAGGTAAAGCATGCAAGAGATCGAGAAAACTGTATAGCATAGTAGGGCAGTGTTCGTATGTTCGCAACATGGACTCACTGAATGGACGTGTCGTGCCGTGACCATGATGGTGATGGTGATGGTGACGTGTCAGAGCATTTTTATTGGATGAGCAGTGACCTCTCACGCGCTTTGACTGGCTTAACAGATGTTGTCAGTTTCCGCACGGTGATACGGGGATCCACGTTCCGCGAGTTTTACAATCATACATAAATTAAAATTATGACGCACAGCTCACGGCTCATCACGTTCACCGTGCGGAAATTCTACATCCAACGTAAAAGCGCGAAATTACTGGGCGTTCAATGAGAATTGGTGTGGTCATGGTTACGGCACGGTACTACTTCGTAAGAGATTTTTACAGACATTCGAATTCTGCACTCATATGCGCAATACCTTCAATATTAACTAGTTTTTATAAATCTAATGGTACATATTTTACATGAAAATGTACACAGTGGACGGTTCTACGAGTTCGAACAAGACGACTACGTTTTGATAACGCATCTAATGAGATACGACCCTGATATCATCAAGACAACTGACAAGACGATCAACATGTCCAGCGGTCTACCACAGCCACAGAATGCGTCATCAGGCGATTGGTTTTATAGTAATATAACGAAAGATATGACTTATATAGTGACCGGGAATCGTAATGGAGGACTGGTGAATAGGGATGTCAAACTAAAGGTATGGGAGAAACGTTTTGGAATCTTATTTTGATCCTTTCCTTTTCGTTCATCTTGATCAAATCTTGTTGTGGCGACAAGTAAAGAAACAGCGCAAGATGGGCAACATTAGTTATTGATGATGTTGCAACTATCATAAAAGAAAAAAATATTTTGACCAAAAGAAATCTTATTTCATCGAACAAAATGTCTATTTTCCTGCCTGCTCTCTTGCTTACTGTCTGTCCGTCTGTCTTCCGAATCCCTCTGTATACGTCTCAAGAGTGACAGTAGAGCTTTTAAGTGTGACGTCACTTACTTCCGGGTGCAAAATTAAAAGTAGTTCTGTGAGGATTTTTCTTTGTTTTTCTCCATAGCAGGAATTTTTTGTACAGAATGCCGAAGGACATTTTAAGCTTTATTTTAGAGGATTTTCTGTGGAAATGGAGCCGGAAGTATGTCGAAACCTAGAAGCTCTATTAACCACTTTGTGCGCACTTCTCTATCGAGGCTCTACTTCCTTAGCAAATGTAATTTTTTGTTGCAGGTGATTCGCTGTTTCTACAAGAACTGCACCAAACCCATCCCACCCCCACCCCCTGAGAAACGACCTCTACAATACCTCAAATGGTCTGACCCTGAAAGCTGGTATGGCACAGAAAAGAGCTACGGTGGATACAACAAGCGGTTACCTGTAGATGGCGATGACGTCATGATTAAAGAAGGTACGTCATTATAAGATGAAATATGGTAGAGTTGTTTATTGGTTTTCTCTAGGTTCTTCGGTTTTTCTTCCGACACAAAAATCAACATTTCTAAATTCCAGTCGCAAATCAGTGGATGAAGAGCCACTCCGAGTGTTGTGGAAATGCCACTGCTACTGATCCTTAAAAAAAAAGATGAAGAGGGAAAAAAGGAAACGAAAAGAGAAGAAAAATAAAAAAGAAGAGGAGAGAAAAAAAAAGGAAAGAAAAGAAAAAAGAAATAGAAAAAGCTATCGTATTAATTGATAGAACAAAATCGAAGTTGTGACGTCACATATGAGCGGAGTTGTTTGTTGGTTCTCTCCTGTGCTTCGAGGGTTTTCTTCCCTCCGCAAAAATCAACTTCTAAATTCCAATTCTAAGTGCTAAGTGATACCCTCGTAAAAAAACCAGAAAACGTCTTTTTTTGTGCAGCCGTTTTTCTACAAACACGTGATTTTCTGACTTACCACAGGGGGCCCAAGCCGCGTCCTATCTTCTTCCACCACAGGAACCCCACGGCTAATTTTATAGTATACATATCGTACTAATACATCTTTACTGATAACATTAGGATGGTGGATGGTCGCTGATACTAAACTGCCCACCATAAGAAAACTCATCATATACGGGACCTTGGAACTGGAACCCACTATGGACTTTGAACTCAATGCTACGTACATCTTCGTAGCGCCTGAAGCAAACCTTATCATTGGATGGCCAGATCAACCAATGAGTGGACGAGTTGTAATCTCGCTTCAAGGGGACTGGAACACACCGGATATGGTTTTCCAGGGTGCGCCCAGCGTTGGAGCCAAAGCTATCGGTAAGATAACAATACAGTTCTCGTTTTTGTTCATTGATTTCTTAGAGCAGATTTCGTGTGACTGTGAAAAGCTCGCGGCACGAACACGGTCGTGACACGGCAAGGCACGGCAAGGCACGGCAAGGCACGGCAAGCCACGGCAAGGCACGCGAGCTTTTCACAGAAATATATTCTATTTTGGACCTTGAGAGTTTGCATTAATACAATAGCTTGGTATCCCACGGGCTGTAGGAGAATCTTTGCTTTGCAACGGGGAAAATGTTTGTTAGTCGATCAAATAAACCACTTTTTACT
>JAAAQI020150976.1:0-10757 GCA_011800005.2 Stichodactyla mertensii
TATCTCCAAGTAGCTTTACTCTAGTTCGACAAGATTTTGTCACAAGTTTGGAGCAACAGTGAAACAAATGAAATGCTCATAGTTTTGGCATATCACTTCCAGTTTAATAAAAAAATCGTGAAAGTAGCGGCCTTGTCGTTTTTCTGCTCTGTCCTGCAGAGGCTATTCGGTAGCTTTTCTTGGTATTCTCACAGTGTTTCCCCATATTGCAGATGGTTCATGTTCAAGCCGGTAAAAAGACAACTGGGAACCTGTCAGCACATGAATTCATATAGCAACCACAATCTCTTCTTTATGTGTATGCATTGTACTCATATGGTATGTCCAACGAACAGCCTGCAGTTAGATTGCATATCACACCAGTTACCACCAAGTCGAGCACTTAGCACCTGCAATGAATACCCATTCAGCAAATGCACTAGTTTCAGTAATCTACTGACTTCTTACCTATAATACAAAAAAGGGAAACAAAAAACTTTTCTTATTCCTGTTTAGCGGAAATTTCCGATGAAATGAAGTCGGAAAAGCAGAAGATTGCGTGATTTGTGGTTTATATCGGTTGATTCTCTTGCAAAAGCATTTAAGTATATAAAGTATTTTAGTCCTTAATCTTTCTTTTATTGGCTGTTTGTTTGTTTGTTTTTTTGGCAGATAACTTTTTTCACTTCGCGAGAGAGACATGGCAACTGACGCAGATATTCCTGGTGGGTGTAACTTTATTTTGGCTTTTAGTTCGGATCTTTCTTTCTTAGTTCACTCTCTATTTCTAAAGACTCTCAAAAGAAACGGCAACGCTGACTTTATACGTTGGTGTAACTTTTTTTAGCTCATTTTAATGTTGTCCCACAATAATAAAGCCTGTATTTTTCAGTCACTAATGCCACAGATTGTTCAACATCCTCAGGCTTTCCTTTTGTTTCTCGCAAGATACGAGAACTACACAGAACTTTTCAATCTGCGTTTGTTTCAGTCATGTGAGTTATATTCAAGCCTGTTTCCTCCCCTCAATCACTCTCGGTAACCTGCATATTTTACACAGGCTCGCGGGTTTGCTATAGAAACCATCTAAATAATAAAAGCCATCAAGCAAGATCCTTGCCGCTCTGCAGGTGGTAGGCCACTCGCAGCACAAAAACTTTCTCAGGACTTCTTAGGGCCATTGTTTGAGATAATTTGGCCTATTTTACATTTGAGTAACGCACAGAAAACCAATGCCTTGATGCGGAACATTTAATTGACATGACATGATTGACTAGACTGAAATGCTTCTGTCTATCTTGATACTGAACGAGAACTATCTATATAAAGCGGAACAAAAGTTTCACTTCAAGAAATGCTTTTTCTTCATCATAATTATTCTTTCCTATTGGAATAAAAACAAATATCATGTGTAGTAAAATACAGTTTCTCGTGTGCTCGTGCACGTGATTGAGTCTACCGGCCCGATACTTCAAATTGATATGTAACCTAGAGTTTCATGCCTTATTTAGTTATTAAGTGATAAATTTTGACGCATAGTTGAATTTGAAACAGCATCATGTGCATTCTTCTGGGGGAAACAAATTTACACGCGAAATCGTTTCTACCAATATGCGTACAGGATAAATTACTAAAGGCATTTACATAATTGCCTGTCTTTTGAGTGACGCTGTTTTATATTAGAAATCCCTTTTTTTGAGATCTTTTTATGCAGTTCGCTCCCTGTCTTGCGCTTTCGGCAAAATAGGCAGTGGAAACTAAAACCATCGTGCGATACAGCTTTTTTTCCACTCAATCGGCAAAAACCTTTCACATTAAGAAAAACAATGAAAAGTATAGATTTTATCGAAACGCGGATGGTTGGTCGAACGTGTCCGGCTTGGTATGCAATAAATGCCATGGACGACGTAGTTCATGATGAATTAGCTTCTTATTGCTGACACATGTCCACACGTTGTGCAGTGATGTCCTTCATCAGCGAATCATGTTTTGGTTTTTATTGCCTTATATTGCAGTTTTGAAAGAAGTTAAATAAAGCTAAATGAAATGTCAAGTCCTTCAATTTCCACTGAAAAGTGACAGGAAAGCAAAGTTTCTCAGTTGGCATGATATTTTGCCCCATGATATGAATAGAAATGTCAACCTCCTCAGCTAACGTGTATATTGTACACGATTTCCTACTGACGTTTATGCGAAACATACTTTCATTTTCCATTGACTGTAGAGTACCGAGCCGCATGTGAATTTCAGAGAAAAAACATTTGTTACTACCTAGTTCTGTTAAATTTTAATTGACCAATATATTTCTCCATTAATTGCAGACGAGTTTGCCTGATGTTGGCCGTTTATCGATCATCCAGACTTTTCTATGGATTGACTAATTGTCTCCCACGCTGCATAGACCTTAAACTATATCCCACGGGTGGAAGATTATGTGCTCCAGTAAACCATGTAGGAAGATCACAGGATCATGACAGATGAGGACAAGGGCATTACAGCACGCATTTTACAAAAGAGTTTATAACAAGTATTTTAAAAATAGAGAAAGAAATAGTTACTTCTTTTCAAATTTGCACAATCTTTATCCGATCCTTCTTTGTCTGGTTCTTTTCTCGATTTTCCATCCTCACCTAGCAGCTGCAAATGAAACAGGTAACCCAC
The DNA here is from genome assembly GCA_011800005.2 of Stichodactyla mertensii. NCBI lineage: Eukaryota > Metazoa > Cnidaria > Anthozoa > Actiniaria > Stichodactylidae > Stichodactyla > Stichodactyla mertensii. Next base: position 2,641 of record JAAAQI020150976.1, read on the forward strand.
TATAGCCTGTAGCATCCATAGGTGACCCAACTGAGTAATCTTAGTTTACTTAATATCTTGATATAGGGACTTAGCCACCAGTACGACTAGTCCCGTTTCAACCGGACATCCTTTAGGAACAAACAGTTTTAATATTTTTCCAGATTTTGAAATGAAAGCTGGATCACTCACAAAATTGTGGCTACGGCCTGTAATATAGGTTTACATAAGTAAGTGGACTGTTGTAAAAAAATACTTTGATAATGATTCCTAATTATAGCCTAATGCATGAATACTAGAGCCCGTTAGGTGATCAGTGGATGATGAGGTGAAATGAGAGGTATGAAACTGATCGAAGAAACAATGAAACCGACAAACTGGAAAAAACGAACGAAAGAAACAAAAATGAAAGAAACAAACAAATAAACAAACAAACAAGGAATTAATGAATGAAAGATAGAGGTCAATCAGACATCCAGATAGGTGTGTCGACAGAGAAAAAAATAAGGAATAAAAGAGTGGATGGAAGGATTTTTAATCAAGCCTGAAAAAATTCAAGAGAAAAAACAAGCATGAGATTTTGCAAATATTTTATGTGAACATTTTAGTTTGGTCCTAACTTTTCTATAGAGCTTTTTAGGTGTAACGTCACTCGTATAAAAAACGACTTCCGGATCCAAAATGAAAAGTAGTTCTCTTAAGATTTTTTAAACTTATTCTTCATGACAGGAACTGTTGCACAGAATCCTTATTGCTGTCGGTGGAAACTGTATATAACATTTCTGGCTTTATGGTAGCTGATTTTCTGAGGAAGTAAACCCGGATATACGTCACAACCTTAAAATCACCAGAGCACTCGGAATACGACCACTGACAGGCCTCACGTATGCATTCAAAATAATAAGTACCAAGTCTCAGTTGCATCAATGGTGGACCTCAGGGTTTTTATCAACTTTACAAATACCGAAAAGTTATTTTAAAAATTCCAAATCCAATGAGTGGGAAATCTGAACGCTTGGGCTTCCTGTGAGCCGAGGAAATCAGGGCCTACGGAGGAAACTGAGAGCGAGCTTCGTTGTGATTGGTTTGGGCATCAAAGAAAACATTTTTAAAAGCCGTTCGAAAACAAAGCGACATTTTTTCGAACCTTTGATCAAGAAATCATGGCTGCATCAGTCTACTGGGTACAAGAAATCAAGGGAAAGGAAGATACACGCTCGGTTCTACAGCATATAAGTAAATCCTGTGATAATGAAAGTAAGTTCCTAGCCGAAGATGATACTGATCAGTATGTCGGGTCAGAAGAAAACGTGGAAAATTTAACTTTTGTCTGTGTTGTTGTGTTAGTACATAAACCAAAATCTTCTTTATTTAGATCATTCCAACCGAAAGGTTTTAGCTATGGCAGACGTTCTACACTCAACCAAGTCCACGCTTGACACTTCAAACGAGTTTCCTAGACAATCGGACGAGTATTTGTTACAACATCCAGTGGAATTTTGTGTAGAAATCTACAGAAAACACTACAGTAAGAATCCGCCATTTTGTAATTCAATTTACGGGCTAACAGATCAACTGATATCTCTACAGCTTGTTATGGCTCAAAAGAATAAAGAGGTTTGTTATGGTGCATTAAAATTGAATTTACAGTGATTAGTAGTATCTTGAGAAATACCCATGTTTAATCTTTTGAGGGCGAATATTTCTCACCTAAATTTATCAAATTTATGCCCGAAAAATGATTTCTACAGATATCTGGCGATTTCGAAGTGGATTCTGAAGATGTTATCTCGACTCATCAAACACTGGTTCAAACCAAACTTAGTGGTTTATCACCCAAAGACCATGAGATGTCACAGCTTGTTCTAGACTATGATAAATTCTTGGCTCACTGTAATGCGGTGGATTATGCTGACATTATCAACAGTGTGCGCCAGTGTTTCCAGTCATCAGATAACAATATCCAAGAGGTGTATCAAAAGCAACAGATCTACATCATATTAGGGTATCCTAAAACAATTATCGAAGTAAGCACTTTTATTTGCATTTCTTGTTGTCTCATTTAATATATTCTGAAAAAACAAACCTTGCTGAGTCTGGCACATTTAACTAGGTGTCTCATACATTTATTGTTCATAAGCAGATCCAGGATTTTTTTGAGCAGGGTGCACCATTTACAGGACCAATTAGGACTTGAGCCCCAAAAGTTAATAATATTAAGTCTATAACTTACTGTAAGTAGTTCATCTCAGGGGGGTGCACACCTCCTGCACCCCTCCCCTTGATCTGCACCTGTGGATCACCAGATGTAAAGATGAGAATTTAATATGAACCAAAGTAACTTTGATAACTTGAAATTGGAATGGGGATAGATATGGACGATTCCAAAGAGGATAATTTACACAGTCTGAAATCAAAAAAGGAAAATCCACTGGATGTCTTTTAAAATTCTGGCTCATGTGCAACTGCTGCTTATCCTGTCCCCTCTGCTGAAGGGTGAAGGATAGGATGTGTTGTTTACCTAAAGGGGAGAATTAAGAAGTGCTACTGTTGAGTTAGAAAATATCACAGAAGAGAAATAGACTGTAATTCAGGCTTACTAGTGGTTTCATTTTTCTAGACTGAAATACTACTGCTATTAGTCGGAATGAGGGATGTTAAACTATTTTCTCCTAGCAAAGGTATGATGTCAGCAATTAATTTTTTTAATGTTCAATTAAGTATTTATGATTTATTATCACTGACGGCATACCATAAGCGTTTCATTTCATTTCATTAAAAGGAAGCTCCATAATGACAAATGAAAAATTCAAAGAAACTCTCAAGAATGGTCGTGATTCAGATAAAGCAATATCAAGAAAGGAGGTTTCTAGAACAGAAGAAACTAAAATGCCATCTACACCTGCAAATCCCAACAAAACCAAAACAGATTGTCAGGTCACTCCACAATATCAAACAGGAACAAATGATAGACAAGTGTCTGTGTGCCTGTCTGGAGGGCACTTTCCTATGCTTAGCCAGTCTCCCTTTTCACAGGGCCGTCAGATAATGGTTAGATAATATATTTATAATAAATATAAAGGCAGTAACACAGTATTCAGTAATTAATTAAATTAATCTACAGTGATTAGTGATGTTCAGCCAATCAATAACTTGGTCACAGTCAACCCGTCTTCTAATTGTTTTAGTAGAAACCCACTAGCATACTAGTGGGTTTCTTCAAATCCATACCAATATTTATTGATTTTAATGTTTTTTAGCACAAAATGCCAGCTTTTTTGCTACTCACTAATTATCACTCAATAGTTAGTGAGTATGTTAGCCAATCAGCTTGCAGGATTGATGATAGTATGCTAGTGGGTTTTTACTCATTCCCTATATATTTTGTTATTGTGTAGGGACATGAACTATCAGTCTTGATGTCATATCTACAACTGTTGCTAAATTCAAGAGATGAACTAGCATTAGCAAGAGTTATCAACACACCAGACAGAGATCTGGGCATTAGAAAGTTCACAAAAATCAAGAAACTAGCAAGAGAAAAGAACATGACAATGTATCAGGTATGGAAAAATTGTCTAAAGCACTAAAGTATATTTTAATGCTGATCCTCTATAAAAAAGTTGTAAAGATATATATTATATACCCTGCCCAAATTCCATTTAAAAAATATATTATCCAAAATAGATTAGGATATGTTCTGGAAACCAAAGTCCTTGTCTTAGAATTGGCTTGACATACATAATGAGAACTTATTTTCAATTGTTAACTTTTCATTTTTTTTCTTTTCAACAGATGGTAACCTCATTTATTCTGCAAATTCGTCTTGGTGGCAAAAGTTATGCTCCCTCAGATGACAATCCCTTATGGTTAATGACCAAGGTGTCTTAGAACATTCCTATATGATTTATCAATCACTCCTACTCTCTGCAACATGTTTGTCCTGATGTGTTAATCATATAGCTAACACATTTCTGTTTATAGGGTTTGAGTGACTTTGTGTCATTAACTCAAAAACTACAAAATATCTTAGAGGAGGTATCAGATGCAAAGTAAGTACCATGGGTGTGAACCTATATCTGTGCATGTAGATCATTTCTACACAAATATAATTAAAAGCCTAATACATTTATCTACTGGTACTATTAATTTCTTTTATAACTTACTTTTACCTTTTTTGGTAGGGCTGCTGTGTCAAAAATTCTTGGAAATCTCCAATCCACCTTCAACAGAACACCTAATGGATCAATATGTAAAGAAGATGTTAGAAAAGCCACTACCCACCTCAAGGCTCAGATTGACTGTGTCCTCAATAACAGTGAACAAAATGAGGCAAAAACAGAAGAACCAAAACAAAGTATGATAGGATCAGAGTCTTACATCTTGTTGCAGAAGTTATTGGATAAGAATGTGTTATATGACTACCACCAGAAAGAATTATTAATTGAATTAAAAACACCAAAAAGAAAACAGGGATTGACATGCTCCCTACTCACAAAATTCAGGTAATTTTTAAACAAGTTTAGGAAATACACTTAAGCAGCACATTTGAATTTATAATTTTAATAATATCAGTCCATAGTGATCAAGTTCCTGACTCTTTCACTACCCACCCACCCCTCCCCCATAAACATTTGGGTGTAGTATGAGTGGTAAGGAAGGGATAAATAAAATAGCCTTAGAAATTAAATCAGGAAGTCCATATTGACTGTTTTTCATACTTGCTTCGGTTTTATTCTTTCAAATATAGCTATCCACAATGTCCTAGAAAAGATCGAGTTCTACTGGTTATAATATGTATTGGGGTCAAAAAATTGACAGTGTGGTCATCTGGGTGAGTGTAGTCTTGAGAAAGACTGTTATTGATGGAGAATGAAGTTTTGACAACCTACTAGGCTCTGAAGGTGACTAGCTTCTGTCAGTTGCCACCAAGACTACAGGCTCCCCTGGATGATCACATTTCACAATCAACCTCCACTCCTGGCTTCAAAGCATTCACTCTTGGTAGAAAAACTCTTCAACTATTTTGATTTAAACTCATGTCATAGCTTCTTTGACCATCTAGAACACCAGAGGCTCCAACTCCGGAGAAAATAGAATTTACTGGAAACAAACAAATCAATGACGATGAGAATTCCAAGGTAAATGACAAGCCATAGGTTAAGAGACTATTCATTGTTAAACCTCTGGGAGAGGGGTGAGAAAAGGAAGGCCTGAAGATATTTGAAAGTTACATGTAAGAACATTTCTGGGCCCCACAGTAGAAAATGACAAGGACTTTTGTTTAAATTAGTTTTTGTTGTCTCTGATTTTAATTTTTGTAAATCTTATGGACAGACATTATGTTCTCTTAGATGTTCTTCAGTGTCAGTTAACTGTTGTACACACACATTTGAAATATAGCATGTGAGCATACATTAGAGTCCTGTATGAGAGTTTGATATATTTCTAAGTTTGATACATCAATCAGTTTTTGATCTATTGTTTATCTAAACTAACCGCTTCCCCCTCCAGCCCCTGTGTTATATGATTGCATGCATGAGTATATGCCTTTTCTGAGATAGACATGCAAACATGATGCATTGTGATCTAGCTTTGGTACAAACAACACCACATAAGGCATGATGAATAATAGATGTTTGTACTGAAGCTAGACCAGAACGCTCCATGTTCGCTATCTCAGAAAAGGCCTATGATATGCAGATTCTGTATGAAAGTAAAAATGCAAAGCAACACCATTATTGATAACAGTGAAAAATTGATTAATGGTTTATAACTGCAACTCATAAGCCCACTGCTCTAATAAGAATCCAACTACATGTATCATCCACAGCTCCAAGCAAGACAAGAAAGAAGTGTATATGGTGATATGTCATGGGCCAAACCTGCTGTTACAATAGAAACAAGGACATCAATATGGCCAAACAGCAGAGAAGATGTTATCAATCAGGAACAGACGAGAAGACCACATGGAATATTCAATATAGATGAAACACCAAAAGCATCCTCAAGAAAAAGAACTTTTGGGACTTGTGAATCAGTCAATGAGAAGATTTGCTCTCCCCAAAGAAAAAGGCCATTTGAGTCAAAAGATGACCAAGAAAATGTTATGCCCAGTGTCCATGGAAAGGACATAGCTAAATCTACTGTAAGAAGAGGTCTTCTATGCCCTCAAGGAAAACAACCAGGCAACAAGAAAGCACCTAAAGCCCCAAAGAAAAAAAATAAGTCTGTCAAACTGATTCAAGGGCAAAAACAAATGACACAATTCTTTCGATAATTGTTTGGGATTTTAACTAATTTTTATATACTCATTTCAATAAAGTTAGTCACCAAACACTTAGAATAAAGCTGAGACTGTGGAGGATCATGGAAAATATTTTATAATAAAGGACTTTTAAGTCCATCAGCAGTTATCAAAAGGTGGAAGCATGTCATATCTATCTACCCACAATCCCTTGTCAGTCTCAGCTTTCTAGCTTTTTAGGTGACAAACTTTATTGAAATAAGTATATATTTTTTACGATAAGCTATGTCTATCAAATGTTTTTTTAATTGTTTTTAATTGTTTAAAAAAAATACCAGAAATGAAGAAAATGTTTAGTGTCTCTACAAAGATCTAAGATCACTAATAAGCTTATCGGATCCTCAGAATTTTCAGGTTCACACTTATTTTTAAAAACAAAACAGTGTTATTCATTCAGCGTCGCAGAACTTCCCTATCGGTATTTACCTTGTTTTATGTATTTCCTTGTTTCATTTTGAAAATTGCTTTATAAAGTGTGAGAAAAAGAGCAGGAACTTTTACTAATCTTGTCATGTGAAGACCGTCTCAATTCTTTATGTAGAATGATCTGATTGGTTAAGACTGTAAATCTATAAACAACTAACGATATAACGCACCATCTGATTGGCCAAAATGCATCGATCGATAATGGCCGAGGAAAACACTGAAGAACGCGTGTCGCTAGAACAGAAATACGAGGACAAGAAACAGCTCTAATCTTCCAAAAAAAATATATCCATGGCTGCATTTGGTTTATCTATAGCCAAATCAGCCAGTGAGGTCGGAAATTAATTTTTCCGAATTTATTTCTAAGGGTTTTTCGCCCGGAATAACCTCATTTCCAAGCACTATAACTTTCCATTATTTCTAGTTCATGTATTTCACAGTGCTACGCGGTCCACATATTCATATAGCCAGGTTAGTTTATTTATTGGTTTTGCTTCTAGGAAATCTTTCGGTAAAGTTTTGACGTTTTTGACAACTTATTTCTACCAAATTTGTATGACTGCACTAGCAACTCTGTAAACTTCCAGTGACAATTTTAAGTGATTTTGTAGAGAAATCCGATATTTCCATTCAAATATGAATCACCAGGATAAAGGGGATAGAAAAGGAACAGGCCAGTTGTATTCACATTCGATTCTACTAGCTGTCTTGTAGAAAAAAAGCACATTTGCATTGTGTTATTTGACCCCAGTACCACTAACATTTGGAGAGAAGGGAAGTAATGTGGACAGCCAGTATACATATGTAATACACGTGACTCAGCTACGTGCTAATCTATTCCCGAATTATTATTTCACTGGTCCTATTGCAAATAAACCTTGTAGTTAATAAAAAGACTACTTCTACGGTTGTGACTTACGCGACAAACGTCCGGAAGAAAGAAAACCCTGAAAAACAATATTCAAAATGGGAACAGCTGCTGTACATATATAATTGATAACTAGAGGATATATATCAAACATCTGATTTGTGCTCAAAGGCGCCAAGAGATGATAGGGCGGTGATGTACGCTGTAGCCTTTTTTAAGTTAGTCCAACTATGGACGTATTTCCTGGTCCAATTTTTCATGACAAAATTCGTTGAAATATACCCAAAAATGTTATTCGTAATCGATCAGTCATCTGCAACAACTAGAACTCTGTACAACAATTCTTACTGTGAAGAAAAGAACAAAGAAAAAGAAGTCGCTTTTACATAGGAGTGACGCCACACTTAAAAAAACTCTAGTACTTAGTAGACCTAATTCGCTTGGGCGTAATGTTTTCCCAAGACCTCTTGGGAATAAGATTCTTTGTTTGAGGTTTATCCATATTAATGTATCTTCTCAAGCGTTACCATTAAACAA
>JAAAQI020150987.1:0-10757 GCA_011800005.2 Stichodactyla mertensii
CGCAAGTCAGCTTGTCATGCAATATAATGTGACGTGCGCAGAAATGCTGCGCGTGAGCAATGCCCGCGAACGTCCTTTTAAGGCGTTTGATTTCAGAAAATGCTTCTTTACGAGCACTTAAAAAGTGTGCAGTGTTGAGACAGCAAAGAAATACTTTTATTAATGTAGTATGAAATGAGTGAATGGGAACAACGACCAGTGCTTCCGATTGACATTTAAAAATTAAAAAAGGAAATAAAACGATCAACTGACGAAATTAATAGAAAATAGCCAACGGACGTTTCATCGCCAAATCCTAGGATACGATTTTCATCATCATCAACAAAATGTCGAAATGACCCACCCCTCCCCCCACAAACGTACCCAGTCCTGAGCCTCAGGCTTCCCTCCTCGACATAAGAACACGATTCTTTCTAACAACTGCAATAACTGAAAGCATTCTTGTACGACCGAAAAAGGGAACCCGCTTAGAAAAGCAATGTATAAGCGCTATAGAAATGTTTATATTATATATATTATAATCCCGTAATAAAAAGACGAGCCCCAAGAAAACTCACTAGTTTAGATCTACGCGCACCTAGCTTCAGTGCCAACTAAAATAGTATGTAGATATTAAGACCCATTCACTGGTTTCTTATTCTGGACTTCATTATAGCTTGTTATCCTTCACTGCACATGAAAAAGTGTCCCTCAAATTTAATGAACGTGAACCAAAACGAAATGATTTATGGGTCATAAAGCGGTGTATAAAGCAATATATTGCATATTACCAACTTTTCAACACGAAAATGAAACAATTTTGAAACTCATTTGCAAGTCAAGGAAGAACCAAAGATAGTTCGCACTGAGAAAATAAGTTGTCAAGCCTCGTTTCAATTGCGAGCTGAGGAAGACTTAAGACCGCCTGTTGGGAGTGAAAGTTATCACAATCAGCACTGCATGAGGGCCTCTCGCTTTTCCTCTCAGTTTAAAATTTATAAGATTTTCTACAGCACAGCCACTTTTTCGTTCAGTTTGACAGATTTAGCTACATTAACCATGCACCTGTTTCAAAATGAGTCGTCATAGCAACAGAAAAAAAGCATCGAACTTGTCTAGTTTCTCAGTGAGAGAAGACTCACAAAGTATAACTAAATTTGACAATTTCGCTGGAGAATTTTAAAGATTGTTCATTATTCTTTGGCTGCCTGCGGTTGCCAATTAGTAGATTTATAAAGACTATAGATTGTAATATCTTTTTGGTTTCATGTCATGTCATGTCTTGGCATACAGTTCAAATGAAAATTTGTATTGATGAAACACAGTTTTGTAAATATCATTCATGAATGCATTTTGCATAGTCGTGTTTCGATATTTTCCTTTTCTTCTTTAGGCATCGACAGACTGTCTTTTTTTCCATCCAAACAGCAGCATATCATAACGACTTGCGAACCGTTTTAGTTTACGGCTCAGTTCGTTGATGAATCCAGCCGTCATCCCAATGTCCCTCTGCAGGGGGTCTTTCAGTCTTATGAGAACAGGACAGATAAAAAGCTTTTCCAAGACGACTGGCCGTGTTCAATATGACGAGTAAAATGGATTTTTTCTCCTTTCTTTGGCTCGCAATTAGCAGATATCTTACAAAAGCTATTAACATGCCGGTAAAATGAGGACATTTAAGTGTCGCGATGTCATCTCTTATTTATCTTGTCCCATTATTTTTGTGCTTCTAAAAAGCCTTAGAAGATCTCACTCGAAAAAAACTAAACTACCAATTAACTGCAAACTTAAATGGTGCAAGATATACCACACAAAACATGTGTTCTAGCTTATATATAGTTTTAAAACAAAGTTGCCAGAAAATGAAACCCTTTTTGCTAAAATTAGTCATTTTTTTTCTCCCCTTCTTTTCCAGTTCAGCCTTTGTTTTCTCACACTTCATGGTTTTCTTGTCGTGCAATGAAGAAAAGGCTTTTTCCCTTTCGATAACAATCCAGCTTTCTTTACTCGGCTTTGGTTACCTAGTAACACGTTTTTTTCCCTGTCGTATCGATTGGATAATGTAAGTCAGTTAACGCCTTCTTTTTGACTTGACTTCCGATGTTTGTAGTTGTCAGTTGTGTAATCAAGGCTTTCACACAAAATCACCCGGCCGATAAGATTATAGTTTCTCTTTAAGTTTATGTCAACGAGTATTTTAACCCAGCCAAGAAAAACTGGAAAACATTCAGACAGGTAAAGTCGCTTTCTTAGATCTCAAAGGTAGCACAAAAGAAACGTGAGTGAAGAAAATTGGTTTTCTTGTGGCCTTCAAGAGCAAGGGTTGATTTAGATTGGCCTGCTTGACTTTATTAAGGTTAAAACTTAGTTCTTGGCCGAATAAGGACATGTTTTATGATGAATTAGGTTTTGTCGTAATATAAAAGCGACTCTAAAATGAACGAACTTTTTAGTAACGTTTATAGCAATGTTGCATTTAGTTGATGTTGATTGAATTTATTCAATTATCTATTTTATCCAATTACTTCGGGGTTTTCTGGGATTTGGAGAAAACAAGGGCTGTACTTGGAATTTATTCGTAACTGAGCGCCATCTTTATCTGACTTTACACTTTTTATTTTGGGAAAGTAAAACCTTTAATTTAATTTTAATATTAATCAGGACGAGATATTCCTCATAAATGGTGAAAATCTACAAATTTGGGTATTAAGTTGGTGAACACAGGCAATGTAAACAGAATGCGAGCGAGGGGAACAAAGAAAGAAAGACTTCAGCCTAATCTGTTAAGCGAACTCAAATCGCGTACGTCATTAACTGTGGTTTCAATCAATCCCGACAGATTACTTTCCGGTCTTCTTCTGAACAGCTAGAGATTATTTAAATGATTAAAAAGAGCTCAAAATGCTTTCGTTTGACGGATTTCTAAGTGATAACTATTATTATTTTTGAATTATATGAGAGTTTTTCATTCTTTTTCGCTAAAGATATGCTACTTGCCCACAAAAAATATTCCCAAACTGATGAGCTAATTAGAGGCAGCCATTGCCGATATGAACCTAGGTTTGAGTCTGGAAAAAACAAACAAACAAACAGACAAACAAACAAACAAGAACGCAGAATTATATCTGCTATGAATTTTTTTTTTTTTTTTTTTTTCAATATTGACCAATAAAATTCCCGGATGAAAGTCAGTAGTCAATTGGTCAGCGGATTTTCAACATATAACACAACAAATTCATTTCAATATGGCGGCCATGTTGTCCCGGACGTTATTGTCTACAAACCTTTTTCAGAGAATTGCGTAAAAAAAGAAAGATGAATACATGACAGCCACAAATAATGTTTAAATCAAAGCAAAACAAATAAATCAAAACGAAAAAAGTAAAAACGACTAAAAGATAAACGAGGAATATTTTCGTAGGCTGATGACCAACATGGCCGCCATGCATCGAGAGTGGAACTACGAAAGAATTTTTTACCAATCAGTGTAGAATTGAAGAATTCGCATCTTTTACTGTTATTTGTAGATAAGTAACCTAGTAAAGTCAATATTGAAGAAACTGATGGAGTCTTGATATCAAGGAAGTTGTAAAATATTCCGTTATCACGTAAGGAAGGTTCAAGGACGTGTACCAATACCAATACCAATACCGATGACGACGACGATGGCGATTACAATGACAATAACAATAATTTTTGGAGCCGGTTTATAAAAAATGACGCTTGATATCCTAAGATAACAATCAAATGTTGTATCAATAGGTATGAATTTAGTTTTTATCGTATTCCAGCTAACAAAGGAAGTGGCAAGAGTCTTTTTCTAGCTCTTCAGTTACGTCAATAAACCCGGTCATTTGGACCCATAAATGCTGATACATGACCCATAACGAGACTTCTAAAAATAATTACTTTATTAGCGGGAGATCCCTGGCTATCTGGGACTACAACACGCCGCGTGAACCATTACAGTAGTTAGACACCAGGCCATTCGAAAATGAATCGTAGTAATTTCAAGTCTTCTGTACGGGCGTTATAAAATAAGGAAGAAGGAAGAGAAGGAATGGAAAGGGGAAAATGAAAAAAAGGAAAAATGAAACAAAAGGCAAAAGGAAAGAGAAAGAAGGGGAGGGAAAAGGAGTGAAAGAGGAGGGAAGGGAATAGGAAAGTTGCACAAAAATAAGTAGTTAAATTATTATTAAAGCGATTAGCCTGCGTAGCCGGCCCTCTCCTTTCCTTCCCCCCTCCCCTTAGGGCCGGCTACGCAGGCTAAAGCCTGGTTCAAACTAGCGTCGTAATCGTAGTCGTAAGCAACGTACGCAGACTCAGGATCGTATTTATCACTGAGGTGTGAAAAAAGACAAGCACTGTTAATAAGCAGTACGCTACTGAGTCTGCGACGCTAGTGTGAACCAGGCTTAAGCAATCAGCACGCAATAGAAAGTTGCTTTAAAGTAACCTGATATTATATAAAGTCTATGTTGATTCAGTGTTGTGCAAATATTTTAAAATTACCGAAATATTCGAAGTTTGCTTCCTAGCGGTTTCGAAACCATGCCAAAGTATTAGTGCTCAAAATCTTTAGTTTTGTGTTATCAGTACCTCGGAGAACGAAAACTTGTGAAAAGTTTATCAAACTTGAATTTTAGTGCAAGATTTAACAGTCTGCAGTCTGCATTCCCATGCAAGATAAGTGATGTGGTCACTGTTGTTCCTTCGTTGTGTACGAGCCCAGCTATCACACACGTGCGATCAATATATGTGGTGTCAAATGATGCTGTGTCATTTATCTTCCTTTTATTGTCTTATTACACGCTCGACATACAAGCCTCTCACTTGGTCTCTCCGTATCGTCTATTGTTATTCTAAAATAGATTTTTCATTCATTTAATGAAAGGTAATGGTTCTGACTGTGTTGCTGTTTTCGTTTTCAAATGCAGCAAGGAGATCAGGCACAAGTTCGAAGAGATACTTCTTGGTATTACAATTTCTCCGAGCCTATCGAGGATACCCAAGCGGTAAGAAACATTAAGACAGTCTTTTCTGTAGTCAAAACTAAGATTTCGAAATTGAGAAGTGTTGCGAACTTCACTCGAATCGAAAGTTCCAGCATACACAAAAGTATCATATGGAAGACAGTCTTTAATTATTTGTGTGATGAGAATGATCAGGAATCAATCGATCAAACTGAATGTTCTTACACTGAAATGAAATGTTTAAAACTTAAGATTGTCTATAGTTTTCAACTGCAATTCAACTACTTTATAGAATAACTATCTTCTGAAAGAGCACGTGAAAATATTCATTCAGCCGTATCTTCTTTATGTTAATCAGTGCTTGATTTTACATAAACATGAAAGACTAGAGAAGACAATTCTTCGCGGGCACTGCGATTGATTCAACTAAAAATTTTGCTGCTTGTCTGGAATACTCAGTGAAGAAGAAAGATTTAAGAAAGACTTGATAATTGAAAATGAGGATCTTAGAAATTAGTGTTAATTAAAAAACATCAAAGACTAAAATCAAAGATAAGATCTGGGGATTGTCTTCATCTCTCGAGTATTCACAAAGCTGTCTTTTTGTCTTCAAGTAACAATGTATGAAACATTTGAAAGGAAAGATCTTTTCGAGATTATCCTAAGCACAGGAAATTACAAAAGGACCCGAGAAAATGTGTTTGTGTGTGTGTGTGTATGTATGTCTGTGTGGTGCGAGTGCACACGTTCTGCAGATTCTGTATTTGTTTGTTTGTTTACTTGTTTATTGATTTTAATTCATTGAACAAGCATTGAAATCCTTATCATAAAAAGTGTTTTTTACAACTCGATTTGGTTTGTGTTTACCAGGAAACTAGAATCAACATCCTAGAGGTCTACATTAATGGCAAGGAAAACAATTCGTTAGAGGGGTTTGGAGATAATTCCCCGTTATTCACGAGGCGAAGAGACCGCTGCTGTTTCTGCTGTTTTTGTTGTCCCTTCGAGTGGTAAGTGTGACGTAGTGAGCTACTCTATCTAACCACGTGATCTATACGTCAATTTGTTCGCGCCACGTGAATCTTTTTCGCATGTCGCTAAAACTGGACACGTGACTGCTAATCCCGCCCACTAACGACTGATGCATCATACATCCCAATGTTTTTGACGTGCGCGGGAGAGAACGAAAGCTTTACTGAAATCCCAGCTTTCTGTTGCGAGGAAATGGTGCTGACCAGTGAGTCTGCGTATGTTGCTTGCGCTTATGCTTGCGTCGCTAGTGAGAAACAGGCTTAACAATAAACGCTGAACAAATTCAGCTATTACCGTTTCAAATATTCAAATCCAGGGGAAGCCGGTAGAGAGCAATGTATTTGTAATACATTCTTATCTCATTGCTGGTTTTCGTGTAACGTCATAGCGTGCGGCAATGTTGGTTGGACTTTATTACAAAATTTTTCAATGAATTCTCTTGTTATATCAACCAACATGGCGGCCGTGTCCTCCTGCCTATCCCCCCTCCCCCCCGGGCGCCGAGTGAGCATTCCTATAATATAGTGCGATACATTTATATTCCATCGTCATAAATTTGGACAGATTCACTGTACTAGGTGAATATAAAGTTAACGGACAGTAGAGGTCTTGATTAAAACTCTTTGGAAAAGTTTTTATTAGTGTTTGTCTGAAATCAGAGTATTTTCGTGTGACGTCATCGGGCCACATTACTGTTGGTCGAGTCTGCATCTTTCTTCTTACAAACCATGTCCTTTGTTATTATTCTCTTAAACAGCATGAATTGCTAAAAGCTATTCCCACCCAGAGTCAGAGGTTATTCACTTCAGTCACTGAAACAAAGGTTTCAAGTAGTTTATTCATCTGGAGAGATTTCAAAATGGGCAGCCGGATTTTTCAGGTTTTCTTCTTATAAAATTAAAAGAATATAGAGTATTACAAATTGAACCAATTGTATCCCACTTGTAGTACATTTTTCAAATGTCAGTTTTCGGGCAATCTTTTTTAAAAGCTAACAGCAAACGAACCAATAGGGAGCGTTTGTTGTCTCACGGTAAAATTAGGAAAAAATTTCAATTTGACGCTCGACAAACTTGCTTCAACGCTGTCACTAAGACTGTAGCCGAGGGTCAAATCAAGATCAAGTTTTCTAATCGAAAATAGGTCAGTGCTATGTATTTGATTTGTCCCTTGCAAACCATAAAACATAAGTTTATAGATATAATTTTCTTTTGGATATATGTCAAGTTATGCGAGTTTTCCGGTTACATCTGGTCGACTTGCCAACTCCTCCATATCTGTCCGCACCTGGCTTGAATTGAGTCTTGCATGCGAAGTACAAAACTAGTTCTGAAGTCGTTTGAAGTCTCTTAGAGCGTTGTCAATGAAGATAAATGGCCCAGGGCTTGATTATCATGGGCCAGAAATCGTGATATAGGTATATTATTCGTGGAAATATAGGAACTAACACTCACTTCACTGAAACCTCGCCTGAAGTGCATCTTTTTATCGGATAAGAACAGGTTAAAGAAATCCGATTGCTTTAGTTTCTCGTGAGGTTCCATCTTGCTATTTAATTCTCAACTCCCAGGGATTCAAATCATCAAAGGTGTGCTCGATTATTTCCGGATTTAGTGAAGTATTTTTTATATTACTTCTCTTCAAGCTAGGGCTTCCATTGACTTGTTTATCAGTATTGTTTATCATTTTAAAACAGCGTTAGATTAAATTTTCCTGCCCGGCGTGAAAAGGTCTTGGGTGAATGCCACACAACGACTAACCACTTGGTTTTCCAGCCTGAGTGTATTATACAAGACACACATTAATTGAAGCATCGTATCTTTAGAATGACCAACTAGTGCAGTACTTTGTACAATTTTTGCTTTATTGATTTCATTTCAGCCCGGGAAGCAGGAGTCGTGTAGGAAATATGGACCAAGCAAGTCGCTACAATCCCAGGTTAGTATTATGTTTACCGTAAAGTAATGTGCCTGTGGAAAGAGATTTTCAGGTCAGTTCGAATTCACGACGGGTAAAAAAAAAAAAAAAAGCCTCGAATACGAGTAATTAAAATTTAATACCTTCTAAAGCAATGAAGCTTCGTATTTTGGCATAATTGTACAAATGATTTGTACTATCCAATCATCAAAATGAAACATTTTTCATTACTTAAATACGATACAATAATCAAGATTTTCTGGCTATCTTATTTTTATAAATTTTTATAAAGTAGGGGGAAAAATTCTTTTCGCTCCGTCTCCCTTGAATATATCATTTTGTCATTTTTGCTTTTTGACGGTGAATTTTCTTTCCCACTAGGAGGATTTTCGATTTTGGGCAACAATAATTTCTTACTCTAAAAAACGGCAGGTGGAAACTAACTCAAATTACTTGTACTTCTTAACTGCGGTGTAATTTGATTAATTGTGTCCAGTTTATTGTCTCCAAAATTGACTTTTTTTTTTACCATTTTGATTTCCACAAAAAGGGAGAAAATACCCAGAAAATTCGAAGAATGGACGAGATATTCCTTTTTTCTCAGCTAAATCATGAGTGACAGCAATAAATAAAAGTGTTGATAAGTGTACATTTATTTAAGGATTCCCACTAAGCCCTCAGAGAAAAAATCATTAATATTGCCACA
Source organism: Stichodactyla mertensii (assembly GCA_011800005.2). Lineage (NCBI taxonomy): Eukaryota > Metazoa > Cnidaria > Anthozoa > Actiniaria > Stichodactylidae > Stichodactyla > Stichodactyla mertensii. Next base: position 8,608 of record JAAAQI020150987.1, read on the forward strand.
GATCAAAACGTTTTCAATTAAAGAAAGGTAAAGCTGATGAGCGAACCAGAATCCTTGTCAGAAATACAAGTGATTAATACTTACAAAAACACGGCCAAAGTGTTTCTTTTTTAAAAGAATCTTTAATGTGTGTGTCAAGTCGAGAAACACAGCGGACTTCGTTTTTAAATCGTCCCTGTGTGTGGCATCGTTAGCACTAACGAAGAGCGGGAAAAATTAACCGACCATTGAATTATCTCTCTGCGAATCCCTCCACCTGCGAGAAATCATTTCAGACTAAGTAGGAATCTAAAGTTTGACATGAACCGATGGATATATTTAATCTTTTAGAAATGTATGAGTCATTTTATGCCATACGACAAGTGCAGTAAGATTCTGCTGTCAAAGCTTTCCCTAGAATCACGCTTGATAGTCACGGGATCGAAACGACTGACTTGTTCTGTTGTCACTCTTTTCTCTATGACTTGTTCGCAGTTCACTCATAAAAATATACTTTTAAGCAACAGGGAAAAAAAAAGTAATGTCAGTTGTTTCACGCCACTAACCGTGATTTAGCACGAAACCTTGCCTTCATTCATCTTTTTCGAGAACTCGGAAAGTGCTCTATTGGATAAACATTGACAGTTCCGGTACTAGACGCGATTTGTTCCATAACGATGGCATATATGACACTAAAAGTCCTATCTTGCTTGTCACTTGATCACTAGTCAAATCGGGAAAATGTCTTTTAATTATATATCTGCCATGTGGAAATATTTCAAATTATAAATTTGTTAGTGATGACACAGGCCACCGATTGCTTAGCAACAGTTCGTCTTCAAACAAAATAGAGAAATTAAAACAGCGCTGTTTTCCTGTTTCCAACACCCCGCCATCCACAGCAAATAGATCAATATTTATAAAATGCACTTCAAATTTTACGAAAGATGAACGTATCTCATTTGGATATTAATCTGCAGAATAATATTTAGGGGAAAGTAGATTTTGTTCATGAGTCAGTGGAAAATTTTCGGTACCGAATTCAAGCACTGTGATTGGACAGTGCGCGTTATCTCGCTTTTTGATTGGTTTAGATGGAAAGCCATTTTAGTGTCTCAGCGCGACTCTAATGGTCAAGAAGATGAAAACCGCCAAAAATTCTTTCTTCTATAAACTTACAGCGGTTATTCAGTCGATTTTCTTTTATCCACTTTATTTTGGACAATCAATCTATTTCGAGTTTTCAAGCTAATTGAATAATAGAACTATTGCATTTGATTCATAGAAGGGCTTTAAAAACTGACGGACAGAAGAGACACTTAGACGTTAGCATTAACAAATCCCATAAGACAGGTGCTTATAGATGTAGAGTTCGCACAATGAATAAAAAACACTGTTGTAGTTACTTTTGGTTGTCAAATATTGCATATATTTGGTTCTGAAAGAATATCTCTCTAGGTGTGTCTGACTCAGAAGAAACAAATACAATTCAAAGCGTGCGAACGATTGAAAGGTTAATTAATGCTACCAAAACGCATTATACAAATTAGGAAATGTCAAAGAAAATATTGTGAAGAGAATATACTAAATGAGAAGCCTGACAAGAAACGAATAAGAGATTTAAGTAAAATGGCACTATTATGAGGTCTGCTTATTCTTAAAACAACAACAACAGCAACAACAACAGTAACAACGGCAGCAGCAGCGTCAGCAGCAGCAGTAACAATAACAGCACTGAACAGGAATTCAAGAACTCTGCATGAGCCTGGAATGAAACTTATGTGCCATAATTCCGGCCACGTTATCTTGTGATAATAATAATACGTATCACCAATTAACAATGTCTCTTTATTAGATGTTGTTACATAATCGCCGCCATGTTGGTGGTACGAACAAAAGATTTCATGTAGTCCCCTTTGCTTCTTCTGCCACCAACATGGCTGCCAAGTCAACAACAACAGCAATATACTTAAAGTGCATATAACAGTTCGCTCGATTCCTTTTAAAATGAAAGTTCTAATCCTTGAAGTCATATAATCACAATATTTCTTTTTGATTTTGTTTGCATTTTTTTTTTTCATGCATTGAAGCTTCCCGCGCCACTCGGGGGACTGGGACTAGTTTCTAGTGACGTCATTCACGGGACTCGCTCTTTGCAGACGCTAAGAAAA
>JAAAQI020150998.1:0-10754 GCA_011800005.2 Stichodactyla mertensii
AGTTAAAGAATTAAAGACGACGCATCGATTCTCTGTGACTCTGAGTTTCGCGCCTAAGCGCTCGTCAGACAGAACTTAATTGGAAACATACCTCCTTATATACAGATTAGATAAGTAGCTAATCAATTCACTAGTGTGATGTTCTATTCTAAGTGTGAAATAAAGATTCTATAGAGCTATTGTTGGCGGCTTGTGAAATTTGCTAAGTAAAACTTAGACGACGCTTGAAGTGAGGCAGTACAACAAGGCCGGTACAACAAGATTTTGAACAAAAACAACATAAAAGTTAGTTATAGCTGCACAGACAACCTGCAAACCATAATTAAGAAACACAAAAGAAAAATACTCGAGACAAGCAAGACACCGTCCACGGAAAACAACTGTAACTGCAGGAAAAAAAACAACTGCCCTCTGAAAAACAACTGCCTCACTTCAAGCGCCGTCTACAACGCCAACGTAACGACAGAAAATGACACAACCGGAAAGAATTACATTGGACTAACAGAAGGCTCTTTTAAACAACATTACACGCAACACAAACTTTCTTTTCGGAACAGAAACTATTCAAACAGCACGGAACAATCAATCTGGACTCTCAAAGACAACAACAGAAGAACAGAACTCATTTCTAAATGCCGCCACAAAAATAAGTTTTACTTAGCAAATTTCACAAGCCATCAACAATAGCTCTATAGAATCTTTATTTCACACTTTGAATAGAACATCACACTAGTGAATTAATTAGCTACTTATCTAATCTGTATATAAGGAGGTATGTTCTTCATTGAATAAAGTTCTGTCTGACGAGCACTTAGGCGCGAAACTCAGAGTCACAGAGAATCGATGCGTCATCTTTAATTCTTTAACTTATGTATACTTAGCTCTGCTACCACAGCATTGAGCACTTTATGCCAAGGTAGACTCTACCACTACATATATATATATATATATAAATGAAGGTTTATAAACAAAAGATTGTGCACGGTCAAAACCATAGCACTCAACACCCATGTCATGCCCCTTGAAGTTTGCTGAGTTTCATAACCATTCCCCTTTATTAACTTTGTTAATGCTTATTCTTAATATTTAATATTTATTTATTTCTGTTTTTTTCATGACAGAATTCGCTTGAGAAGCCTCAATGATACCACAAATATTGGTGCCCTGGCCAAGGAAATCATTGAAAAATGTAAACTTATTCATCCAACCAAGTTACCTGAAGTTGAACAGCTGCTATATTATCTACAAAACAGAAAGAACAGTGCTAAAAATAAAGGTATCAACTATAGCACTGTTATATTATGTTATCATATTTTGCACTTATCGATGTGAAGTTGGTGGCAGTGCAGTAAGGCCAACGGCAGTGGGGATTTTTTTACAAAATCTTCAGTCAAATTCCTGTCCCATGCGATAAATTCTTTATAAAATTTCCAAACCTGGACAAATGTTCAGTCAAAATTCCAGCCCTCAATCAGGACAGCACATTAAGTTAAATCCCTGCCATAGGCCCAGCTTGGCCCACTCCATTGCTGTTAGCATAGTTTATTTATTTAACTTATAGAGAAGTTTTTATTTGACTGTGAAAGTCAGTGGGCTACTGTATGCTAATACAGAATACATGTAGATGACATCTGCTGACAGAGCAAATCACTGACATCCAGTGACAATTATTTGTCAAGCAAATGCGTGGGTTTTTTATTACTTGTATCTTAATGTGTACACACAAATATGTATGAAACTCCCTCTTATTTGTATCCTTTAATAGGAAGCAAAAAGTCAGAACCAAGAGCTCTACAGGAAACACCAGCAGTAGACTTTGAAGACACTGAGGTTGAAAATATTGAGTAATTGACTAAATTTGGCACCATGAATTTAATTAAATATACCAAATGCATTTATGGCAACTGAAGTGGAATAACTATTGTTCTGCACTGACTAGCCTCATACAAAATGTGAAAATGCTAAATTGTGTTTGCACTTGAACACAAGGCTAGTCAGTTCAGAACAGTAGCAATTCTAATTGGATGCCATATTTTATACATTCAGTGCATACTGTATAAGTGAAACCATTGCCTGACATCAACTTTAGAAGAGGGTCTATGATACATGTAGGTATGGTAGGATGTGCGATATTGCCATATCACAACATATTTCTATTTTGAAAAAGTACACTTCTATAAATTACAATGAATGTTTAATATATGTGTTATTAAAAGGCTGGGAGGTCCGTATTGAGAAAATATTTGCCAGAGGTCTTGAAAACAGACCAAGGCCACAGGCTGACCAACCTAAGCCATTTAATCACGTTTTTATTTTTTTCCCGGTTTGAAATCCCTTCTAAGCCCATGTAGCTGTGAGCAGTTCAGGTGAGCCAGTCCGTACTGAGAATAAACCAGACCGGCTAACAACCAATCAGTGCGTACGATTCATCAGGATTCCAGACCGGGAAAAAATTAGTTATTTTATGTTGTACATGTACATAGGTTTTGTTGTATTTGAGGGGTTTTTCGTTGTTGTTGTTCTACATTGAATTTTATTGCTAAAATCCCAAGCTTTCAGGTCATTGACCCATCATCAGAGGGGGGTGTGAAAAAATTAACTGTTCAAGCTATGCAATAGAATAACAACCAGTGCATAACTATGGAAGCAAACACAAAACAATTACAAAAAACACACAATGACCTGAAAGCTTGGGATTTTAGTAATAAAATTTGAAATGTTATTATAGAAGAAACAAAAAAATAATCAAATTTTATTACAATATTGTTATCATAATCTAGATTGATGAGGTAGCAAATATCAATGACATTGATGACTATATTGAGCTGCTCTATGAGGACATCCCAGAGAAGGTCAGAGGCACTGCATTAATACTACAGATATCAAGAAATCCAGATAACCTTGAGGAAATAGCTCAAAATGGTGAGAGATGAAGTACAGTCAGCATAACTATGTCTGGGGCAAGGATGCTCTTCACACATTTTACTGCAGGGGTTAAAATTGGTAGTTTTGTACCTCTTAAAGTGATACTGTAAATCTAGAACTTTTAGAGAGATTCTTAGGATCTCTTACCAAGTTATCTGGTAACTTTTAGGGCATTTGCCCTGTTTTACAATTAAGTAGACCTAAACTTTTTCAAGCTAGTGTCTTTAAGTAGTATTACATTTTAGGAAATATGGTTTAATATTTTGGCTTGTACATGTATACCTCTTGGGACATACGGCAGTGGAAAAAACTTGGTCCATAAATTATGTTAGGGCCCTCACGCTTGGTTAATAAGAGGTCTTTATTCATGATATTCAATTTCTCATTATTTTTTTATATTAAATCATCAGAGACTGTTCTTGGGGCATTGTCGAGAGTTTTACGTGAGGACTGGAAAAAGAGCACAGAGCTTACCACCAACATTGTTTATGTTTTCTTCTGCTTCTCAAGTTTTTCTCAGTTCCATTCAATCATCATACACTACAAAGTTGGTGCCATGTGCATGCAGATCATGGAAAGTGAGATTGCTCGTTACAACTCCTGGACTGAAGAACTGGAGAAGAAAAAGGCCAATATCCTTTTCATAATTTTTACAAATCCCATTTTTTAACCCCTACTAATACAGTTAAAAGGTCTTCTCAAAAATCTCCTTGATTGACCATTGAAAGAATTCAATGGTTTTAAGGTTTAAGATTGGAGAAGAAAAATGCATTACATTCACTGTATTTTGTTTAATGTGGCCCTGGCTTCTGGCTTGAAACCATTGTTAAATTGTGGTCATTCAAGAAAAATGTTCACTGTGCTATACAGTCATATATGATTTATATTTTGTTTTGCTTACTGCAACATATAGTGTTTGGTAGTTATTTATTATATCTACCATCTTTCAAAGTACATGAATAATAAATCATAGAAAGAATATATATGCAGAAATCAACCACAAGGAGCCCAGAAAAAATTTTCTGAGCTCCAGGTGGGATTTGAACCCATGACCCTCCATTTTCTAGTCGGATGCTCTAACCACTGAGCTACTGGAGACTCTATGGTGAGTAACAGGTCATCTGTGGGCCATGAGCTACGAACTGACTCACACAGTCACGTAGACATGTAATGAACCTAGTACCTACCTACCATCTTTCATTCCAATAAAAATCTGATAAAAGTAGCTCATTTCAACAAATTGAGATTTAGTCTGTCCTATTATTGGTGATAAATTGTGTCATCACATCGTCAAAGGTGTCAATTCAAAAAGCATAGCTGATCGGTGGATCCACAGACTACTTTGACAATGTAATGACCAAATTTATTGTCAATAACAGGACAGACACATAAAAAACAGACCTAATTCATTTTTCACAATAAAAAAAATGATAAAATCTATTAGTTTGTGATCAAAACAACAGAAAGAGCACACACTCATTATGCTTTCTTTTATTGATAATAAAGAATAGCCTATCAGCAAGCAAGAAATTTGTAAGAATGGTATTGTTGGTTATTTTTTACCATAATCATTTCCAAGAAAACTGACAAGCAAAATGCATTAGCCAACAAATTGAAAAGTGTACAAAGCATAGCAAAAGAAGCAGCAAAAAGTTGTCCAGATTGTAACATTAAGATGAACACCTAATTAAAAATAGCAGACACATATAGCTACAGTAACCCTTGACTAGTTTGCAAGCAATAACAGAAAAGATTATGAAAAAAGTTATAAAAAGTTTCTTGGGCTTGTCAAGAAGCAAGAACAACTTCTAAGAGGTATGAACTTAAATTCAAGTTAATGATAAATTGAGAAAATGCAGCATGTAGCCTTCAGGAAATATTTAGGATTGGAATTTCCAAAGGGTGTGGACAAATATATTCTTTATGGGATTCTCTGTGTTGCTGTGCAACACATGCTACCAAGTTAGTCAATCAGATAGTTGACAGATACATGTAGTATTCTGACTTATGACTGAGTGAGTTCACATGCAAATGTATCTGCCTTAAGAATTCTTGCTATCTGATTGGCTAACTAGTACTCATTGTACAGTAAGGAGGCTCTAGAAAGTACTAAGAACATCCCTTCTGCAGTAATGCACCAAGCATTTTGCTTTCTCTCACAGTCTTCATGTTACATGAGCGTAGTTTACATGACTTGCACCACACCTGTAGGGTCCACAATGTTTTTCTTGAAGGTTTTTTTTTTTTTGCTGCAGCTTACACCAAGCAGGACCTTTCCTCTTTCTCAACATTTTGCCAATCTACATAACATTCAATACATCCTGTACATTTGTTTATAATTACCTAGTACATGTGTGCATTAATATCAAAGTATTTTTATACAGTCATGTTTCTTTGTTTACCACACAACAGAAAATACACTCGGCAAATGCAGGAAAGCTGTAATTGTATATTTGTTGGCATCCACCCTTCTTTCCCATCATAAATTTGTATTTTCTACTATCATGTTGTGGGATAAAATACTTAAACACAGATGCTTTCTTGTGGCGCACTATGGAATATCCCATTTGTAACTTGTATTTTCTTTGTATACACGCTTGCCCAAAATCCCATCATGAGTACACATAGAAAACATGTGATGAGTGGAATATACCAATCAGAAGCATTGTATAACTAGAAGTATTTAACTTTTTCTTTCCCTTGCAGTAATTATATATCTGCTGCTGAATCTTGCTGAAGATGCAAAAGTTGAAATGAAAATGAAGAACAAGAAGATCGTTACCATGTTAGTTCAGTTGCTGGAACGAGAAAACACTGATCTTCTAATCATGGTTGTCTCATTTCTTAAGAAGCTTAGCATTTTTGCTGAAAACAAAGATGAAATGGTATGTAACAGGGCGCTTTCATTTATAAGAGCCAATTTCTTATGACTGTACCTAAAGTAAGAGATATATTGACCAATAGCTTCCATGTACTTTCCTATTTTTTTATAAAATGAAGAAAGTATCATTTATAATGTGGTGTTTGAGTCATGTTACTGTGTATCTGTGTATTTTCAAAACAGTCTGTGAGCAATGTCATTGAAAAACTCAACCACCTGATTCCAAATGCAAATGAGGTAATTTTCTTGATTCATTTTGAATGAAAAATATTTAGACAGTGCACTTGTTTTTATTTCATTAATACACTGAAAGATATAATTCAAACACTAAACATGTTCTCAATTATGCATGTAGGATTTGCTGAATATAACCTTACGACTGCTGCTTAATTTATCATTTGATTCGCGGTTAAGAGACAAGGCTGTGAAAGCAGGGCTGGTCCCTAAACTAGCTCAGCTAATTAGTAAGTATTATGTATTGAAGGTGTATAGGCAGATTTTATTTGCCGTATTGCTGTGTTGCTGACAACATGCATGCTTGCATGCCTGCTTCACATATATGTTCATCCATTATCCTCAGCATGCATGCATGATTGTCTGCTTCACACCTTCATTTACCCATTACCTGTTGCATGCATTCATGTCTGGTCCAATATGTTTACCCATTACCTGCAGCATGCATCCCTACTTCACCCATATATTAACACATTTCCTGCAGCATGCATGCATCCCTGCTTCACCTATGCATTCACCTATAAGCTGCAGCATGCATGCATCCCTGCTTCACCTATGCATTCACCTATAACCTGCAGCATGCATGCATCCCTGCTTCACCTATGTATTCACCTATTACCTGCAGCATGCATGGATCCCTGCTTTACCTATGCATTCACCTATAAGCTGCAGCATGCATGCATCCCTGCTTCACCTATGCATTCACCTATAACCTGCAGCATGCATGGATCCCTGCTTCACCTATGTATTCACCTATTACCTGCAGCATGCATGCATTCCTGCTTCATCTATGCATTCACCTATAAGCTGCAGCATGCATGCATCCCTGCTTCACCTATGCATTCACCTATAAGCTGCAGCATGCATGCATCCCTGCTTCACCTATGTATTCACCTATTACCTGCAGCATGCATGCATTCCTGCTTCACCTATGCATTCATCTATAAGCTGCAGCATGCATGCATCCCTGCTTCACCTATGTATTCACCTATTACCTGCAGCATGCATGGATCCCTGCTTCACCTATGTATTCACCTATAAGCTGCAGCATGCATGCATCCCTGCTTCACCTATGTATTAACCTATTACCTGCAGCATGCACATGTATTTTAGAAAGGACTAAAGGATTTGGTATTGATTGTCCACAGCTAATGATATCCATAGTGTGGTGGTTTTGTGTATCTTGTACCATATCAGCATGGATGATAGATTTAAATCTATCTTTACTTATACAGACTGCATTCCCACGGTAACATACCCTTTCTTATTACATAACTCAAAAATGTTAACTAATATCTTTAACCCACTTCTTGGTGTTTGGATATCAGATGAAACACTCTTCCCCATGTTTGATCTCTTACTAGAACAATATCCCCTGTTAACCCAGATCTCATACATGGTCAATAGTCTGTATCACAGTCAAACCCCGAGGCTGTATATATTTGCGAAGCTGAGTACGAAATACTACAGAGACCCATGGCTAAAGATTGGACAGTTGCTTGGAACATCAGTAGACCAAGAGAAGACACTGACACAGTCCAAAACTTGGTTCAACAGGGTGATCTGTCCATGGTTCACTCTGGCTCTTAGTTGACTATCAATATTAGACAAATATGCTGTACTGTATACTCAATAATTTTATATGATTCAATCTCCATTTCACAGGTAATGAAAATGATGCTGGAGAGTCCTGGAGAAAACATTGAACTGGAACTCATTTCATTATGTATCAATCTTGCTGCTAACAAAAGAAATGCCCAGCTGATCTGTGAGGGGCCTGGTCTCAAGCTTCTTCTGAAAAGAGCTTTTAAGTTTCAAGATGCACTTCTTTTGAAAATGATAAGAAATATTTCACAGCATGAGGGCTCAACAAAGGAACAGTTTGTTGTGAGTTTAATATATTGGGGTACTTACAGTATGTAGCCCATTTCACACAAGTGCGGCTGCATTTTAGTGCACCACTGGCAGCCATGCAGCTTACAATCAAGAGTGGGTAATTAGTGTACATGTATAAGTACATTAGGCCTCCAATGGGGGGTATTACATCCTCTAAGCTAGACTTCCCATTTAGAAATGTATGTATTTATTTGCTTTGAAAAGACAAACTTCATAAAGAGAACGTTTCTCATTTCTCTTATTTTTCTTTATTCATGCACTCACTCCTTTAGTCACTAATTCACCCACTCATTCATTCTCACTCACTCACTCACTCACCCACTCACTCACTCACTCACTCACTCACTCACTCACTCACTCACTCACTCACTCATTCATTCATTCATTCATTCATTCTCACTCACTCACTCACTCACTCACTCACTCACTCACTCACCCACTCACTCACTCTCTCTCTCTCTCTCTCTCATTTAAGCATTCGTTTTCTCATTCTATTTATTCTCTCTTTCATTAAATCTTTTATTCTCATTCATCCATTCATTCATTCTCTCATTTCTTCATTCTCACTAACATTCTTTACTCATTCTGTCATTCATTAATTCATTTGCACAATAATTTGTTTATTTTTGCAAATTGATTAATAATATTAACAAACAATAAATTTTCAGTGTGAGAGAGAGATTTTCTTTTCTTTTTGCTTTGCTTTGTTCATTCACAGGCTTTTTCTGAGATAGTGAGCATAATACAATGTGATCTAGTTTCGGTACAAAAATCTCTTGTTCATCATGCCTTATATGGTGTTTGTGCTGAAGCTAGACCACAATGCACCTTGTTTGTCTATCTCTTTCCCCTTCACCTCTGTGTGTGTGCTTTTCCAGGATTTCATTGGGGATTTGGCCAATGCAGTTCTCAAATGTCAAGATGAAGAGTTTGTGGTGGAGGCTTTAGGCATTCTGGGGAACTTAACTATACACAACTTAGAATTCAAACAGCTTTTGTTGGATTATGGAATGTTGACATTCATTAAAAGCAAGCTACAACCAGGTAAACCTTAGTGTAAGGAAAAAAAACAGTCAGTCTTTATTTATAACTTGTTTTTCTTTTTATACTTTTAAATAATATGTGAAACATTTTTTGATAGTAATTTTTATCTTCCTGTCATAACTAAAGATAGTTTTGAAAGGGGTGGCTTCAGGCGTCGATTTGTGAATATTAGTTTTCTTTTTTCGTGGCGGCAGGTCTCATTCTCTTGTTGTATGTTTGTCTTCTTGACTATATGATGGTCTCTTTTTCTATGTATTTCTATCTTCCTTTTTATAATCATTGCTGTTACTTTTGGCTGTTGGCTGTTGTCGGTTGTCGTTTTTGTAGTTGTTGCTGCTGCTGATGTTGTTGCTTGCTTTCTTTGTGCTGCTGTTGCCGTTGCCGTCGTATAATTTTTTGTAGTTGTAGTTGTTGCTGTTGCTTTGAATTTTTTCTGCTGCTGTCATTGTTGTTGTTGCTGCTGCTGTTGTTTGCATTTGTTGGAGGCCTTGGCACGGAAATGAAAGATTACTAACAGATGTTGTATTTCTTAGTAAATCCAATCTGTCTTCTTCGTAATAACAGTTTTTTGGTGTGTATGGCAGGAGCTGCTGAAGATGACATTGTTCTAGAAACGATAATCCTGATCGGTACCGTCTCCATGGATGATGAATGCGCTGCCATTCTTGCCAAGGAAGGAATTATACAGACATTAATTGAATTACTCAATGGTAGGAATGTGCAGTCTCTTCTTCAGATGAGTTTTTCTTTCATTTCACCTTTGAACTGTTCCACTATGGCAGGATAAGGATTAGTTGCGCCTTTAAACATAGCCATTTGTTTCTTGTAAAAAGGGTTTCTGAGCCACACTGCAAAAAATATATATTAACCTGCTCTTTCCCCCCAAAAACAGTGATGATTCGTTTTCCGGGAGTGGTGGTATCTTACAATATAGACCCCTTGCAGCACATCAGAATGCAGCTCAATCTGGGAAACAAAACAATGGATTCTAGCTCTCAAGAGAGCAAAAGTCTTTTGTTTTGTCCCCCAGATTGAGCTGCTCTGACGACATGTGCAAGGGGTCTATTGTGAAGACGGAAGCAGGAAGGGAAGAATTACTACATTTTATTAGTTTGTGGCACACGTCTTGGTCTTCCTTCCCTTCCCTTCCTTTTCTTTCCCTTCCCTTCCCTTCCCTTCTTTTTCTTTCCCTTCCCTTCCCTTCCCTTTCTTTTCCTTTCCCTTCCCTTCCTTTCCCTTCCCTTCTTCTCCTTTCCCTTCCCTTCCTCTCCTTTCCCTTCCCTTCCCTTCCCTTCCCTTCCCTCCCCTCCCCTCCTTTCTTCCTTGCTTGCTTACTTCATTAATTCCTCACATGGCTCTCCTTTTCTTTCATCCATTCGTTAGTTCATTCATTCATTCTTGATCGATTATTGCCAGACCCTCATTAATGCGCGTCTTTCTTATGCAATTGTAATTGAACGTTCCATTTTAGCTAAACAAGAAGACGACGAGGTGGTTTTACAAATTGTCTACGTCTTCTACCAGATGATCTTTCATAAAGCTACTCGTGACGTCATTATTAAACAAACTCGTATCCTTCTTATTGACCTGAGACAGCTAACTTGCAAGTTGTATAGGAAATTGCTTCATAAATCGGTTTTTGTGACTTCTTCCTAGTATATCTGTTATTTATCTTGCGACGATTGGTGATCATTTTATGTTTGTTTGTTTGCTTGTTTGTTTGTTTGTTTGTTCGTTCGTTCGTTCGTTCGTTTGTTTGTCTGTGCTTTTAATC
>JAAAQI020151009.1:3182-26114 GCA_011800005.2 Stichodactyla mertensii
TAGGGAAGAGCCGAGGAGGGGATGCCGAGGGTGAGGTGTGACACAACGCCAGCGCGATCGCCGGTTCGTGGCTATGCGTGGGCACCGAAAGAGGGGGGGGGGGGGGGGGGGTCAGGAAAAAAACAAACATGGCCCATCCACTTTTGCACCAGCCCCCCTATAAATAATGACCGGTCCCTAAGCTAGTTGAGATATTTAGAGTCGACAGAGATGGCTTATCTATAAGTTTGATCAGACCTATTTTCAAGTCGGGTAATGTTTTCAAATTTTAAACCAATCGTGGATAATCTCAAAAAAATATTAATATTATTGTATATTTTCTTTAAGGTTAAAATATCAGTAATAGGGAGGAAATAATAGGGCAAAGAAGTACGATATGTGACCTGAAATGAGAAAACTTTGCACCCAAACCAGAAGAGTTTTACATCACATTTCATTTCCTCCGTGGACCTTATTCTGGTGTCTTGATTGTCTTTGATATTGATACGAAATCTTTATAAGTGAGACTTCTCCATAAGTGAGAGCATTTTTATCTTGGTATTTAAAAGTTATATCAAAACAAGAAATTCACTTGGAATCCAGAGGAATGCGTAGTTTGGCCCTCTCTCGCTTGTACTTCATCCTTCTGTTCTGAAACCAAACCTTCACTTGTCTCTCACTAAGATGAAGTTCATTGGCTAGTTTCATTCGTTTCAGTCCGACTACGTACATGTCAACGCGAAACTCATCTTCTAAACGCTCTAACTGCGCAGGCGTGAAGGAAGTGCGACTCCGCTTAGGCCTGGGACTGGGGACACGACGGTGCAACTGGACGGGTTCGGTTTGAGGCTCGCGAGGTGACGTCATACTCTTAGCTAAACAAAAAAGAAACGAAAAAAGAAAAGAGGTTAGCAAATGCGTAGCTACAAATCGATATCAAAAAGTTTAGGACAGAGAAACGAGAAATATAAAAGAAAAATAGAGAAATAGGAAAGAGAACGTTGTGTTTTGATCTTAACCGCAGCGCGCGTCCCTCAGATAATTTACTTATTTTATAAGTCGCTTTTTGTACAGAGTTTTTATCTTATTTTATTTTTTATTTGTAGGGTTTTGTAATGACACTAGACCCGTGCTGAGTCCATTATTACCTTTCCTAGAATGAGTTCATGAAAGATTCACGCTCTTGCTAATGAAGAACAAATGATCATGACGATTCATTTTCCTCTTAATTTCGGACTCACGAAAGGATTCACAAATAACAGCGAATCAATAAAAAAATGTAGGGTGGGTTGGTTCTGCGACTGAATTATTGCAGAACTCATGTCGGATTCTATTTTGGAATGATACATTTTGTGTATCAAGGAATGACAGGCCCAGTTAGCGAACGTGTATGCGAACCTTACAGATTGGCTAATTGGAGTAAACTGCAACGTTTTATGAGACAGTATTAGAACTAAGTATCTCTGATAGAAACAGGTCGAGTTAAAAAAAGAAAATGTGTAAAATTTATCCATGTTCAGAATATTTAAGGCAGCTAGAAAGAAAGAGCCAATGTCCTAAATGATAAGGAAGTTTTTCTCACCATGATGTTCTTGGTTCGACTCCAGCGGGTCATCGTCCACTGTGCCTCCTTTGATGACTCTCGTCTTTTCTGAATCGCTTAATTGTGTCGAAAACACTTGCGTGCTGTAGACAAGTCTTTGTAGTCCAACTAAAGAGTCCCGGCGGCCGGATGCTTCGACGGATACGAGTGGAGGGGGCGAACGACGAGGTGACCGGTTTGGCCTTGGTTCAATTTCTTGTTTGCACTCGCCGTTACGCGACCCTTCCATCTAGAATAACTGAAGACTGGTATTGACGAAGGTTGCTAAATAAATTGTAAAATAAATCAACTGACACGTTCCGAAAACTGAAAATACTAGTATCGAAAATGAGATTAGTTGGTCAGAAATAAGTAGCCATCAAGTTGGTTGTACATTCTACAAATGGTGTGATCAACTAGCAACGACGACAATCGACTACAAACGAATGATAAATGTAATTACGAACCTTCCAAAAAAAAGATAAACTGTTCACAGTGGTTGGCGTCTGTCTTCAGTTTTATATAAACGGTTTTAGGAGGAATCCAAGGAGTTTGCTAGAAGTGCCAAGATGTGTGTTGGAATGTTGCAAACCGGTGTAAGCCTATTGCTCCTGGCTGTACTTGATATACTTATTACAAGTGCAAGCCCGCCTCGAGCTTAATCATTGGCAAATGACATATTTAATTTTCGCATCTATCTTAATTGTTATGTCTTTAAATGATTAAGGTGCACTGTGCCATAATGTCAATTGTCTCTACGCTGTACTCAAAAACAAAGTCAAATACTTCGATTTTGGAAAACAATTTTTACGTCGACAAAACAGCATTCCACTGTGCTTTGAAAATGTGTGTGTTTAGCTTGAAGAAATAAATAAGTGGTTATTGAATCAAAGTGTCGTTGTTTTATTAGGTACAATCAAGAACCGAGGGGATTCTTCTGTATCATTTCTTTATTAGTACAATAAAACATGGTCGTTTATTGATCAATAACGCCATCACTCGCTGACATTGAAAAAATCGCTCTAATTTCTCGATGGCCATCCGTGTTACTTATGTTTGAAATTCATCTTATCGTCAAATTACTTTCTTTGTCCAAAAAGTATATCTTAAAAAGTCAGCAAACGTTTCAGTGAAAGTACTTTAGTTCTTATAAATTGTTAATACCGGGCGACTTTCTTATTTTATAATCCATTTTGCCATCATTCCAAGGCGGCAGCTGGTACGAGTTGGGTGAGGATAAACCAATCAGCGACGAGGAAGAAATCAGTTGTTCCAGATGTCGGTATGGTCTGGGCGACGCGTGTTCATTGAACTGTATTCTCTAATGTACACCACCATCATAGCTAACAATGCAATAAACTCCTTAAAAGCATCTTAAACTTGTGGAATAGGAGAATAAATACCGCTGAAGATGTACCGACAAGATTCTAATTCGACATAGATAGAGCTGATTATGGGCTCCTTGTCGTTCGATAACCAGATATTTCCTCGTTCTTACAACTCGACGGGAACAAAACCCCTGCTCTGTTCTAATGACTTTGTGCAAGATTTGGCTAGCCTTCCCTGCTGTTTTTCTTAATTCGTTTAGCGAAGAAGTTTGCCAGTGGTTCTTGGCTCAACATTCTTAAGCGTCACTGAAAAGTGGCGTGCCTCGTCCAACGCTTACTAATTATATAATTATCTGTTGTACAAAGTCGCCTAATATTAGCTTGCAAACAAGGATATAATTTCCTTTCTCACCATTTCGTATTGTTTTTAATTCGTATAATAGTCTTGAACAAAATTGACTACAAATTTAAAAGTTCTTATTTATGCAAAAGAAAACTGGGGAGTCTTTAGTTCAAGGATAGTTATGAGTTTAGTATGTCACTCAAAGACAAAAATTCTAAATCCATTAATTATAATAAGACTTTGAGGTATACTCTGGTTCCTCAACTCTACAAGCTCTCCTAACGATCTTTGAGCTTCTAGCTTCTCTAAATGCAAGTATTCAGTTACGAAAGCGATAAAATTCTTATCCAATTTTTTAAAGATTTATTCTTCTATATACTATGAGATTCTTTGTAGAAATGATGACATGGTTTTAACATTTTTTCGCTTTTTTTTTTTTTCAAAATTGCTTATAAAAGTCTTACTTAAAAGCATGACACACAACTAGACAACGTGGCTGATAAAGATAGCTCCAATATATACGAAGTAAACATCATACGGTATTGCTAGTTCAAATTCACGATTGTCAGACTCGCTCACATTTAATCGCCATCATTCTTGACTATTTCGTGTTCCTGGTAAAGTGGGTAAAAAGAGTAAATCAAACACAGAATAAAAGAAACGTCCAGTTATAGGTGATTCTGTTGAATATTCACTAGTTCGTTCTTAAATTCGTTATAGACTAGTCGGACAGAAACCGCAACTGGTCATAAACAGATAGCTTGACTTGATTGGAACGTCGTCTCCATACAATCATTGCCGGATTGGAAACGTAATTCAAAGCAGTTAATATTCGTTTTTAATACCGACGATACGGATCGAACAAGCATTCCTGCGACTAGTTTGTCCCGATAATTTATGGAATGGACTGACAAGTACAGCAAATTCAGGCCTTTTTCGAAAGGGTGTGGATGTGTTTCAGAGACAGAAAACCATAGCTAAAGACACTAATACATGGGGCACAACCTCAATCAACAAAATTTCCTGCGTTTGAAACCGGAGTTGCTAGAAATGCAGACCTGTTCTTGTGTCGTGAACCGCCCCATGACCGAGTTTTTTTATTGGATCAGACTTATCGGGTAGTGCGCTCCTAGTGACGTTTCGAATAAAGCCGTAGAAAGCTTTCGTATGTGTCTTGCAGCGAATCTTACAGGCACTAGACCAACATGCATGCACATCAGTTCATAACACCTAATGGATCCTTCTTGAGCAGTGGAAAAACATTGACGAATTAGGTTTCTGGAAAAAATGTAGGAAATCAGAGTGAAACCCCTTATGCTACTCTACAAAGGCATGATGGGAATGCATGGGGGTTGGTCTACCTATGGAGAATAAGTACGACAGATTTCAACATAATTTAAAACCTTTTAACATTTAAGGACATTTGGTGCTAGTCTCCTAGCTTAACAGTCATCCTTGCCGAATTCGCAACCGCGAACATCATTAGTTTCATGCGTTTTATATAATCATTACATCAGAATCACCATCATCATCACAGTAACCGTCACCATTATGATCATTACCAACATCATTATCATCAGCAGCAGCAGCATCATCATCAGGTATCATTTTCATTATCATCACCAACATCGACACCATCACAACATCACCTCCACCACCATCATCATTAGTATCATTTTCATCATCATCATCATTAAACATCGCGCACTGACGACTCTCTTAGATGAACCTTACTTAAAGAAGCTACCATCTCCTGATAATATTCCTGGTGGTGACGAACCAGTGAGGACAGGTAACGAGCTCTGTACAGACGCGGAATTCCCCGATGAATCTTCGAACCAGAGGCAGTAAGTGAAAAGAAAATCTCCATCACGAAAAGCAACGAATGTGTTTCCTGATGTAAAATAAAACAAACCATAAAAAGTTAGGTGCTTGAAATATTTGAAGTAAAGTTTAAGGTCGGTACAACTTTTTGCTTACAACCGTCGTTTGCGATCTGCTTAGAATTGCTTCGTGTAAATCAATTTTTTCTTGTCATACACAACAGTTGTGAGCAAGTTGTAGGTTTATTTAAACGAAGCAACTTGTCGTAAGCATGACGTAAGCAGATCCCAGTTGTAAGCAAAAGTTGTACCGTGTAATTCGCCTTTAGAAATGCCTTTCTTAACAAACCTTGTAAAAGAAAGACGTGTACCAGGCTCCACGCGTCCCAGATTTTCTGCTTGAGCACGTGACACGGATTACGTGCGTTTTGTACTTGTTCAGCAGATGTGTTCAGAGACGGAGCTATCAACTGGTTGCCCGAGCGATCAACGTAAATGAAATGGACGAGTCCTGGGTAGTCTTCGAGGTATGTGATGACGGTCAAGGGAAATGATTAACGTAAGAGAATTTTATATTGACGAGAAAAACTTGATCAGTTTTTCGACTAGAGGTCAACACAATGTAATGACGTAATCAATTTTTATGTAGAATGAAACCCAGAGATTGACTGGCTGTTTTGGGAGGGAATTATCCGAGTTGAAAGGGTTGTGTGTGCGCGGGGGGAGTGGGCAGCAAGGTCGTATAAACTTGCGTAATAACACAGGGAAGTCCATGTGGAGATATGTGATATTTCAAAAACAGGCTTAATAAGACAAATGCTCCTTAAACTAATTCAACCATTTTTTATATCAAAGGATATGCAGTCATGGTCACGTTTCTCTGTCCTTTGACCTGCAGATAGTCTTCGTAATCACTCAGCTTGACTTTAATATTCTCTTGAATTTGACAGACAGCCTGAAGAAAGCCCTGACCGGCATCACTGGTAGGGCCAATCAAATAAAGCACGCTAAACAAAGACTTCAGGCTCTTTATCATGTCGTTTACTGAGGCATCAAGTCCTGGAGGAAGCTCGTATGCTTTACTAGTCAGATAGCTAACGATGCCAGATCGTTTAACCATGTCCCAGCTGTCACGTGCTCTGCGGACCCTTCCTTCTACTGCTGTCTGAAAATATAAACGAATATGTATTTCTTTTGAGAATGCACATTACGGTGACTCGACCCGGTAATTCCCCAATGGGTTCTGTATTTAGGCTAGTAGACAGGTGCTGTGATTGGATAGCGTGTGTTTCCTCCCTTTTTGATTGGTTCATAGAAGAAGCCATTTGAGTGTCAATTTTACGGTTCCGATCTAAAGATTTCCAAGTTCATTAAGCATATTTTTATAGGATAAAACTTACTCCCATTGGGCTCTTAAGGATTTCATTGATCTTTTTCATGGCTGCTTCAATCTTCTCCGTCGTTGCGTTAGCTTGTTGGGAAGAGTGCTTCCTTTCACTAGCGTCAGACTCTAGACAAGTGATGATATTTAATACTTGACAGATTGGAATTGCAAAGGCACTGTATTTAACCTAAAAGGAAGCAACAATTGAATCATAAAGGCTGGTTTTCACTTGCGTCGGGATCGGAATCTTATGACGAAGTGAAAACCAGAAAACGGCGTCGGAAACGGAGTCATAACCCCTTATTACGCGCGGTCATTTGCATGAACTGCTTATGACTCCCATTCCGACGCACCGACGCAAGTGAAAACCAGCCTTGAGAACCATCCACTCAGGCGTAATGTTTTCTTATTTCAGACCACGTGTCATCCTCGTGGGAATAAAATCCATTGTTTGAGCTGCCAAGCGTTACTGGCGAATAACAAAATATTACTCGCGGCCTGAAATGGCAAAAGGAGTGGATTCTGTCTATTTAGTACTTCTTTTTGTTGTGGAGCACTGACCCTCTAGCTATCTATCCCTGGCCCCACCCTTTGTGGGGAGAATTAGGAGAGCAAACGTCGTGGACAGGTTAAACAAACTCCCCTTGATCTCGGTTTAATTCCCCCTTTGGACATCATATCACAGGGGGTTTGGGTTGCAGATTTCTCAAGTTTCCATCCATCCCTAAATATAGCCCTTAATCACATGAATACCTCATTAATGAGGACCAAGACTGTGCCTTTGGCAACGTGAATTAAGTGAAGGGTATGTGGCAGGTACGGACAGCGAGGAGTGTGTAAAAACACAGGTTGTCTAAAGTACTCATTCTTCTGCTGGGTCTCCTCTCTAGGGACGTCTTCTTCACTGGGTACATCTTTGTTCTTCTGCTCCTTTTTCAAGTAGTCCTAACCAAAATATCACTTTAATATACTAACTGACAATAATGCAGTAGAGTGACCTTAGGGAAGAGGTAACTGCCATACAGTGTATAACCCTGATGGGGAGGGGTAAGTTTCCTTGTTTTGGCTGGTTGGCATCTCACTAGCCACAGGGAAGTGGATAGACCAGCACTTGTTTTGGGACCATTGGGTATCTTAAATTCTAACCCTAAACCAGTAGGTCAATATGCAAAATAACAAAGCCAAGGTAAGGGGTAAAAATAGTTTGTTGCCATGACCACTCAGGTAACTTTTAGGGGTCATTTTCAAAATTTCCAATAAGCGGCCCTGCCTCCTTATGTATGAGTCCTCCCCCCCAGGAGTATCCCCATATACCATCCCATATCCCATACCCCTGTAAAGGATATCCTTGAATTAACCTATCTCAAGATTGATGTTCGGTCAAGTATTGAAATTAAGCTAAACAAACAAAGAATCCTCTGTAAAGAAATAGTGCAGTAAAGAAAGAAAGGTTACCTGTGATTTTATTTCTTCCAAGGTACTATCATTCTTTGGAGAAAAGAAGTTATCATTCATTAATGAAGATTCGTGCTTTGAATCTGGATCTGCAATATCACTAGAAGAGGGGGTAGACGATGGAGAGTAGAATTTTTCCTCAGGTGAAGAATTCAAACTTGCTGTATCTATATCAGTAGTATCATCAATAGAGATAGGAAGAGATGCTGGGGGATGATAGTTGCTACCCAACTGAGAGTCAGTGGCATCATTTTCGTCATTTCCTTCAGCATTAATTAGGTTTTGATATTCTGACGGACCTCCTTTGGAAACAATACTACTAGCAAGAGGGGGAGCTGCTCTGGTACTGGAACAAGGGACTGCTTGACAGAAGTGTGGGAATGTATTTTGTACAATTGCTGTGATCATGAGTATATCAGCTGCTTGCAGCTCAAGGGCATTACGACTGTAGAAAAAGAGAGAAAACACACTGTAAATGAGTTATATGGGGAAAAGAAAAGATGAAAGAAAGAAAGAGGGAAAGAAAGAAAAAAACGGTGAGATGGCTTAATGAATGGATTGATGGAAGAAGATGGAAAGAAAAGAATGAATGAAGGAATGAATGAAAGGAATGAATGAATAAATGAAAGGAATGAATGAATAAATGAAAGGAAGGAATGAATGAATGAATGAAAGGAATGAATGAACGAATGAATAAATGAATGAACAAATGAATGAATGAAATAAAGGATGGAAGGAAGGAAGAAGGGAAAAAGGCAATAAAGGATTCAAAAAGGAAAGAATGAGTAGAATGGAAAAAAGGAGAAAAAGGATTCAAGAAATGAAATGAAAAGACATTAAAAATAGAGACCTTGAATAAGGTACTCACCTTGAATAAAGTCCAAACAGTTTAGTATTCACTAGCAGCAATGCATGCACAGCATTTTGGTCACTTTTATTCTTCACTGTTGACAAAGCACTATTAAGTAGGTTCATAGCCATCTCACTCAGTGACTGATTAACACTGATTCGTTCCACTGCCTAAACAATGATTATGAATACTTTAGAAATTACACTATGGATAGATCTAATCACCTTAGGCATATATTTACCCATTTCAGACCATGTGTCATTCCCTTGAGCGTATGATTCTTTGTTCGAGACTCATCCATATTAATGTCTCTTCTCAAGCATTACTGAGAAACAAGGAATTGTATTCTCAAAAGAATGACACATGGTCTGAAAGTGGTAAACATTATGCCTAAGGTGATTTGGTCCTAAGAGAGCAAGTCTTATCCTTTGGAAATTCACTTTTTCTATTAACTGGAAAGGTATGAAAATTAACAGTGGAAAAAAACAGTACATTAAAGAAATTCACCTCTACGAGAAAACTCTGTTGCTGAGAGTACAACAATTGCCAAGAATCAATCAGGTCACCAAGTCTTTTCCAGGCAATTTTACGCTGTGATGGCAATTCAGGTTTGAGTAATTCTAGAGATGCACCATAATACATGACAGCAATCTTGTGTGCAACTGTCAGCTTTCTTCTCAAGAACTCCTCTGATTCATCACCATTTCCATTGATTGCCATGAATGTCATGTTGTTAAACTAGAAAAAATGTACAAAAAGGTGAGTCTTGAGTCTTTAAGGGACCCCTTGATCAGTGTGCAGCTTTTAATTATCTAGATCAACATTACAACTCTAGCTGTTACAGCTGAATTCATTTGATAATTATAGCTTCTGTCAGACTTAATACACTATGCTTTCAATAACTCAGTCACTGAGTTTTCAATTTTGATTTATTTTGATCATTTTCTAGATTCAAAGAGGGGTAATTTAGTGAGCAGAAAGGTTAGTTTAAAGGTCTTAACCCTCTCTTACCCTCTGTCCCCCACATAACAGCTTTTTGTTGCCCAGGCTATTATCTTATTTGGCCTCAGTCTATAGTTTCTCACAAATGATTTTACCTGTTTGAATACAAATATGGTTCCATCATTGCAAGTGATTGATGAATAAGGATTTCCATGCTCATTCATGTATGTCAGTGAAGCAATCATTGGTGAAAAGTACTGTGCCATTGCACCATGGTCTAATTTAGATATATCCTGGCTAGCATCAATAAAGTGTGCTTCCATTAACACTCTGTTTATGTGTTCAGCAAATTCTTTATCTTCCCAGATAAATAAGATGTCTGGCATTGAGTTAATAATTAATATAGCCTTCATCTTTGGGGATTTGTGCTGATAAAAAATAATTATATTAAATCATCATCTAATTCTTTTCCTTAGGTAATCATGATGAAGTCCTTTCAAGACCTGAAAGAAAACATTTAATATCTAATTAATATTAATGTTAATGCACTTATTAAAACTGAAACATAAACATTCCAAACCTAGCAGATCCCCAAATATATCAAAATCCTAGATTTTTTCTACATTCTCTATTTGACAGGAAATAGTATTTTGTAGCTAAAGTGCTCTACCCATTGCAACTTTCATGATATAAATTTTCAGATTGTTGAAACACCCGTGATGTCAGAATACCAACCTCTGGCAACAATCAATTTCAAATATACCATTTATACCAGTAAACTGGTTCACATTTTTCATTGTTTTGGGAATCAGTTTTATGGGTCAGAAGACTGCTGTGGATTCCTGTGGATTATGACTAACTCTCGCTTTCGATAGCCTGGGTACTAGAAAGAGGAGCACGTGCTCATCACGGGATCGAAAATTAATCTAGTCGTCCAATCAGATTTCAGTATTTTTTACTTCCTGTTTGGGTTCGAGTCACGAGACTAAAGAATTTAAAACGAATGTTTCTGCATGAACTTGTTTTATTCGTGAAAGGCAAGGAAGGAAAAGATTAATAATAGGGAAAGAGTTTGACAAATTTCCTTTCTTTTGCGATGTGGTCGATTTTTGGTCTGGTGGTTTTGTTCGGGTTTGCTGTTGGAGTCCCAAAGAAGCACCAAGAAGAACCTTGTTATAAACCTTCCTTTGACAAAAACGTCAAGGAAGTTATGTAAGTCACAGTGTCTTCAAATTCATATATATATATTTAAAAAGATATCATAAAAAGGTGTCAAAATCTTTGTTTATCTGTCTTTTAATGTCTAAAACGGCCCATTCTATCTTATTAAGGTGTTTTATTTATTGATTTTCTTGTAGAAAGACCCGTCGTCCCCATGAATACTTGGATATGAGCAAGCTGCCTGAGGCTTTTGACTGGCGAAATGTTGATGGAAAAAACTTTGCTAGTGTTACCCGTAACCAGCACATCCCTCAGTATTGTGGATCCTGCTGGGCTATGGGCAGTACTAGTGCTCTGTCGGACAGGATTAACATTCAGAGGAAAGGAAAGTGGCCAGTGAATTATCTCTCTGTCCAACATGTGTTGGCTTGTGGTAAGGAAGTTTGTGAATGTTAAATAGTCTAATGCAAAATCTGTACTCTCATAACTGTTAGGGTACTAACGTAAGCTAAAGGCTTTTCTCGGGGCAGTTATTTTAACACCACCACCAACAACAGCAGCTGCAACCACACTACCAACAACAAAAACATCAATAAAGCAAACAAACTCATGGACCAATCAGCTGAATACTTGAACCTGAGACCATAAAAGTGTGGTTCTTATGCCACCATAGTATATGTATATCTATGCCTATTACACGTAGCATGTGGCTCTATCATGCACATTAATTGTGTTGAGCCAATCACGTCACATGATTAAGAGGACTCATCATCCAATGAGAACGCTTGGCCATGCATGTGTTGAAGTTCATATTGACCAACCAGTTGAATTTGACCACAGGTCAAATCACTAGTCCAATTTGACCAGGTTGAATATCAGTTTTTTAAGGGGGGACAAAAATCTTTTTACTCTCACTTCCCTTGACTCTCTGTCAACTTAACCCCCTAATCTCTACCCTCCCCTCTCTCTCTCTCTCTCTCTAATCTGTCTTTCTTTGTATCTGAGTTACTATTAACTAATTAACTTTTTTATTCATT
The DNA here is from genome assembly GCA_011800005.2 of Stichodactyla mertensii. NCBI lineage: Eukaryota > Metazoa > Cnidaria > Anthozoa > Actiniaria > Stichodactylidae > Stichodactyla > Stichodactyla mertensii. The sequence goes on from JAAAQI020151009.1 coordinate 15,067, forward strand.
TAATTTTTGTCTTACTGTGGGATTCAAACCCCCAACCTCTCGATTCGTAACATAAAGACCTTAACCACTTGACCATTGAAGATTGCGATGCCAGTATTGGATTGGAATTTTATTTTACTTATGAATTCAAATATATTATGTCATCATTAGTAATTAAAATTCAAGCATGTGCACAAAAGCAAAATACAGACTTGCTTGCAGTTGTAGAAGAAAATGGTGTCCTTTGCCTTCACTACGTAAAGAGAGATATTCGTAATGGCTTTGAATTTGTGTGTCGATCTGTGAAAAATTTTATACAAAGCTCCAATAAGAAATAAAGGAATCCAAGAAAGATCACAAGAGGAACAAAAATATGTCGCTTTGGATAATGTTTCAAAGAGAAACATCAAAAGAAATAAATGGACTCTCTCACAAGATGGAGAAATTCTAAGTACCAATAAGAAGTTGGTAATAACGAAGTGTAAAATCTATGAAACCTTGTAATATTCTTGATATTTTAATCCTACAAACCTTCCCTGATATTCACCCTAAACCTAACCCCAAGGTACTTGTGGTCAAATTGGACTAAGTGTGATTTGACCTGCAGTGGTCAAATTTAACTGGTCGGTCAAATTAAACTTCAACACATGCCACTGTCAGTCTCAAGATCTGCAAGTGATATGAGTTTGACTCTACAGTCACACAAAACTGCTCAAGTTACACCTTAGCATGTTCATACTGTCCATATTTTTTCATTCCAAAATGAAACCTTCTTTGCAGTGTACATGTACATCACACTACTTTTGAAGAATGGCTGCATGGGTTCCTAAGTTCTTTGGAAAGTCCAGAAGTTTGAGATGATCTTCAGAACTTAGCAATAAACTTTAGGAACTCTGGTGAAAAGTGATGTGAAGTGCACCTTAAGAGGTGATAAAGATTTTTGTCATTTTTTTTTTTTCAGCTGGTGCAGGTACATGCCATGGTGGTGGTATGACTGGTGTTTATTCATATGCACACTCACATGGCATCCCAGATGAAACATGCAACAACTACCAGGCTAAAGATATGGAATGTACAGAGTTTAATCAGTGTGGAACATGCAGAACCTTTGGAGACTGTTATGTCATTAAAAATTATACCTTATGGAAAGTCAGTGAATATGGTAAGAACTTCCCAGGCTTGATATCATAAGTAAGATACCCCTTTGAAGGTCTCTTTATAGATGTTATATAAACATGGATGGTCTTGTGACAGAAATCATGTGATGGGTTGCAGAATCTCATCCCTAAAGGTGGGATAATACAGGTGACAAAATTCTTCTTTGCTGGCTTCTACCTTAAGTACAACAAAGAAAATTTGTGGGTGGAGTGTGGTAATACAAGCAATATTTACTCTGCAATTTGCAAAGCAAGAGTGTTGCATGACAAGTTGCACAATTTTGTTGTCCATATTAAGGATTTGTGGCTGGGGGGGGGGTTCAATTTCCTTGTTTTGTTACCCAAGATGTGCAATCAAATTGCACAGTCCGTCAGCAGAGGATATGCATCATGATTTCATTCCATCCATCCAATCTGCAGGATGGCCTTTGTCTTTGATGTAAGCAGCACCCAAAATAAAAATATTCTGTGTATTTGAAGGTAATGTAAAGGGAAGAGACCAGATGATGGCTGAAATCTATGCACGTGGCCCCATTGCCTGTGGCATCATGGCAACTAGTGGACTTGAGAAATACAGTGGAGGAATCTACAAAGAGTACCGTGCACTTCCACTGGTTAATCACATAGTTTCAGTAGTGGGCTGGGGAGTAGAGAATGGTGTTGAGTACTGGATTGTTCGTAACTCATGGGGAAGGCCATGGGGGGAGAGAGGATTTCTCAGGATTGTGACCAGCAAATATGATAGTGGCAAAGGAAATGAATACAATCTAGCAATTGAAAGTGGATGTGCTTTTGCTGTTCCAATTGTAAAGGAGTAGAGTGGGCAATAGCTGGAGGATACAGCCAAAAATTCAAAATAACTCATAATTTCATCTATCAGCTTAAGTGAAAATTCTTTATAGCAAGCACTAGAAATTAATTTAACCACTAGCCAATTATGCCCTCATTTTGCCACCTACTGTAAATGTACTGGCTGACACTATGAATTTTGTTTTTCAATTTAAACTTAGGTTTTAGTCCATTTTTGTGAAATAATAACCTAGATACTGAAGAACATTGTTATGACATGACAGTATTTTGATCGAGAGGCAAACGACACTGCAAGTTATCAAGGAGTATTGATATGAATGTGAAAAACCCACAGTATGAATGTGCCATGCCATTACATGCCATGGATGATCTGGGTTTTGGTCACAAATATTAATTGTCAATTTTATGTATATTGTAACTAATGCTGTGGCATGTCAGTCATACAAAAACTACTATAAATTATTTGCTTAGATATTGGTTGCCAATGTAAATCTGTATTATGAATTGGTCAATAAAATTTCATTCTTTCCCACTGCATTGACAAGAATAAGTTAACACACCTTGGATTTGTACATCTGTTAATTTTATTTGGTTAACAAAAAAATACCTTGTCTTTATACTTATTTAATATACTTAAATAGCTTTTAATATATACTTTGCTTATTTTATTCATACATATACTATTCTTTGTGACACAAGTCATGGATAATTAGCATTACAGAAAACTGGTGTGGGGAATAATTTTGTCCACTCTTGTGCAATGCTATTCATTTTCAAACTGTATTAAAAGTGCTGTATTGTGACGAGATTTATCCCACAAAATTATCTGCTTCACAAAGGAAAATTACTGAGCAAACTACTTAGAGCAAATTGATGTAAAGCTTTGGTATGTGCACACACAGTTCTGAATTCTTGGGGAAACAAGTTTGAAGTTTCTCAACAAGGTTTGTTCTGAAGTCAGAGACAAACTTTGGAACTTCAGAACCTGCTTGTCAAAAGCAATATGTGAAATGCATTGCAATAGTAAATGTTTTCAAACAATTTCCTTGGTACCAAAAAGGACTACAGTGATCAACATGTCTTTAAACTCTAGTTTTCATAAGCATAAGCATAACCAATATACACACAACTGAAGACTTTGAAAGCAACATGTTATTTTTTGCCATTATTATACCATAACAGAGGTTCATAGTTGTGGACTTCTGACTGTAATCTTGTTAAGTTTAGCATTTTGCCAGATTTTCAAGGTTTCATTTACTATCTATCACTGTCTGACTGGTTTATTTGATCCTAAAACAATTAGACCTTGCCCTTGTCACAAGATATGAACCAAATAACTCAGCTTCACCCCACAAGTCTTGTATTCCATTCAGGCTCTGGGTCTAATCATTAAATATACTGTATTAATATTGTTTGCAGATGATTTAGTTCCAAAATCATGCTGATGCAACTAAAATTTAATTATATTTGGTGATATGTACTGTGTGATTATTAGAGTGATTGCAATAAACCCATGAAATAATTATTAGTCTAATACTGGTTAGTAGATGCTAATTCTATGTTTTCCTTTGTTGGAATTTGACTTACTCATTGACTATAAGATTTTGTTTCATGGGTTTAATTGCAATCACTCTATGCACCATGACAAAAGAATGACTACTTTGTTTTCTAGTAATTTTTATCGTAAGAATGTAATCTGTATGTAATATTTTTATATTTGTGTAAATCATACATTTATCTTTATAAATCTAACAATTCTTCATTGCAGGCAAATTGCTTATACACTCAGCACAGTTTTGCTTGTGGTTTCAATCCTATTAATCAGCCATGCCCCAATTCTATTGCTTTATGTAGGTTTGAAAATCCATGCTAAGACCTAGATTCTTAAAGCCGCAGGGGCAGCTTTAATTGATAATCAGCAGGGGAGAACAGGGGCTGTCTAGCAGGTCTTGAATTTCAAATTTGAAATTACAGACCTGGTACAGGTCTTAACATGCTGAGCTGGCACTGGCTGAGTACTGAAATCGGCAGTTTTAAGCATGAATTTTAATAGCTTTTTACAGTAAAGTTATTAAAATTAACTTCAAATTTCACCTGTGAAGAGTGCTTGCCAAAAGGAAAATTTTCTTTTTAGTTTTACCAATGTTACAATTTTTTGGTGGGAAAATGACATTTATCAAATTAGTGGGAAATTGAAAATGAGGGATATGCCAAATTTTAAAAATTGCATTTGAAAGAACTCGTCAAGATAAAGATAAAGGTAAAGGTAATTTATTTTACTTCAGTAATGCGAGGAATGGTTGCCCGATTCTCCCAAGCCAGGGACTTGTGTATGAAGTGTTCAAAGGTGCGCCCTTTACCCCCTCTCTCCATCAATGCTCTGTTTTACGGGTATTTAAAGCTACATGGAATGGAAAGAAGTCAAAACAAGGATGTGAGGTCACTGGGAATTGAACTCAGACCTCATGCACAGAAGGTAGCACACTAACCAACTGAGCCATCCTTGCTCCTTGAGATATGTTCAAAACCAAAGAGATAACAGAAAAAGTCCTATGTAATCAGAAGATATGATTTTTCAAAGTTTGGAATTTCCTGCTAGTTTACCTAAAAAAAAAAAAATTTTCAAAAAATTATATCTTTAGATTGCAAATGGCTCTGTCAATTATCTCTTCAGTTTTGAATATATCTCAATGAGTTCTTTCAAATATGCTTATTAAAATTTGGCATATCCCTCATTTTCAATTTCCCACTAAATTGATGACATCATTTTCCTGCCAAAAAATCGTATTAACATTGGTAAAACTAAGAAATTTTTCCTTTTGGTGAGCATTCTTCACGTGAAATTTGAAGTTTATTGGACTTTACTGTAAAAAGTTATTAAAATTCATGCTTAAAACTGCCAATTTCAGTACTGTGCCAGCCCAGCATGTAAATTTGAAATTCAAAGAACACCTAACATCTCATGAGCTTTTAATGTGTGGGATATGATTCTACTTAGTTGTAGATGTCCGTGATGTAAAATCTAAGACAAAGCAATGTAGTTTTTTTCACAGCTTTGAAGCATTCCTTGTAGTTCATTACCAAGCTATTTAAGAGCTTACAAGCTAAGTCTTTGTATCGTTAGCATCAAATGCTCACACCCTCACCTAAAACCTGTGGCCCTCAGTCTTGAATTTCAATGAAATTCCTTGCCTGAACTGTGATTTCATTGGAAAAATCAGATCTCTGGAATAATTCATGAGCTTGAGCCTCTCATGCAGGAAATATCAGAATACAATAAACTATTGTATCACTGGAATGTTTCCATAAGATGTCATGCCATTGTTTGTGATTGACTGCGAGACTATGACTTGGGTAAGTTGATTCTTCTTGATATCTTTACGTGGGTATCAAGGTTCATGCAAGCAACAGATAGTGCCAAGCCCAAGGTTTATGAATTATTCATGAGTTTCTGAATGTGGAATATCATATATTGTGGTATAATAGCACTCTCCTCATTTACCTAATTTGGTAGCAAAGGAACACTACACATACTTAACCTATGGAGATTGCAAAAATTTATTCACTCTGCTCTTCTTTTTCAGAAAAGGAATTTTCAGTCCCAGAAAACAGCCTTACAATTTCCTAGGGGATATAGATCCCCTCCTTGGCCCTCCCACAACATTCTAAGGATTTTCCTGGAAGAAACTACCAATTAATAATTATCCTCTCCACCCCTACTGATTTAAACCCCTCTGAAAAAATTTTTTTCCTGTGAAGCTAGGTTCAAAATACTCTGATCCCAAAGCTGGCTTTTTGAGTTTCACTTATGCCTCATCCTCACTAGTGACATATATAAGGATAAGCATGAAGAACATCAGTTATGCCTTCCTCAATGTTAGCAGCTCGTACTTGCCTTTTCTCACGCCTGTTGGAGAAAGTGCACTAAGTCTGCATATGTTGTTTATGTTGCTAGTGAGGACCAGGCTTTAAACAACTTGCATGTTTCCAACAAGTGACTACAGACAGTGACACTTCTTCCTCCTGCCTTTAACAAATGACTTCAGTGGCCTTTTGTTCCGCTCTTGCTGGTCAATTTCTTGCTTGGCTTTCTCATACCAATCATTTTCAATCAAGTACCAAACTGGTGGCCAACGCTGCTGGTTCAAGCAATGGTGAGTGGCTGAACTGAGGGTTTTGAACTCCTTTGGATGTTGCTGGCATACTTCAGTGTAGTGAGTAGCAAGATAACACAAGCACCAAGCCTCTAGCTGTGAAGCGTTGTGCAGCTGTGCTTCTTTCAAACAGGCTGGAATAATATTAAGTAATATATAAATTCAGATAAAAAGGTTTTTAAAATAATTACTAAATATTATTTTAATATACAGCCTAGGCCTCTGTGTTTCCAAGACAACCACTATGCCATACAGCTATGCTTGCCATATAATTGCCTTGCTTGATATGTGAAGCACTACTACAATTGTATCAGTGCTAATAATGTATCACATCAGCCAATCAGAAGCAAAATGGCCTAATAAAATGTATCCTTACCAATTACATCCTCTGAAACAGACAGCTCATCTGTTGCCATGTTGACTTGTAGCTCCTTTGTAATTATCTTCTCACACAAAGCTACCAATCTTGGAAGGCAGAAAAAATTGGCAAGGCCTATTACGTCAAGTGCCTCATCAAGGCCCAAGACTGGACAGTGCCCTGTGTACAAGTACTCCAGCACTTTGAGAAAGGTATGGTAACTGACATCTTTAAGTTCAACCTATAAGAAGTATAGAGAAATATTAATAAGATGAACTAGATAGATGCTGCACTGCATGGATTTGTGGTCTCATTAATGACCCGCCAGCTGTTGGGTTCAGGTCCGAAAATGTGGATTAGAAAATTGAAGTGACACAGTGATGGTTCCAATTAAGACTCCTTCCTCCTTTTCAATTTTTTTGTATATACTAAACTTTGTGTCAAACAAATATATCTTACCACTTGGTGCCCACTTTCCTTGAAGTGTCCTTCCATGAACATAGCTGCAAGCATCTCACACTGTGAAACCAGAAAGCACTTATGTGCATGGACAGCCTTATCATGTAGTACAAATGCAATGTCTGACATACATTTTTGATCAACCAGCAGTTTGCTACTGAACAGCATACGCCTCTGAATGTTTGAGTAGACTTCTCTGTTCATGTAGGCTGAATTATTCATAATGTTGGTGATGTATTCAGTCATGTCTTTAAGCTGGAGGTATCTCGTCACATGCAGCAGTTCTTCAATATGTATACATGTATTCTCTGGTAGACTAAAACTGTACAAGAATGACAGAATACCATGAAATGCACTCAGTGGGATAGAGTTGTCCACTTCTATGACAATCTTTGAGATCCTCTGCTCTTCCTCATGGCTCTTTACGTGGCTGATTGATGTAAAACCTCTGGGAAGCAGAGTCTGTTTGCCAAAGACAGTTGCACTTTGAAAAAATTCTACCTGTTCCTCCAGATTAACAAGACATTTCAGCAAAAACGATTCTTCAGCTAAGTTGCCAAACAATCCATGAGCCAATAACAACTGGCTGAATAGCGGGGATGCACAGGCAAGGATGACACTATGTGCTTCTACAACATACTGGCCTAACACAAAATGTACATCTGTACATGCTCTAATATCAAGTAGGTTCTGTAGATTTTGTTGGTATTGTCCAACTGGTACTTCAACAGCCGGCAAGCTGGATTTCTCTGGAAGAAAAGGTTGCTGTAACATAGGCTTTGAAACTCTCTTGAGTTGTGAGGACCAAAACCTTGTCTGACGTCTGGCAATCAATGCAGCCCTTATTGCATTCTGAAATACCTCTTTGATTCCCCACATGGTAACTACACTTGTTTCATAGTATGTGGCACCAATTTCCTTGGCAACCTGCCGCCCCATATCTGGTGAAACTAATACGCATTCACGCATCCGTTTTGACAAACTGCAGTTCCCTGTGGTTGTGGCAGCATTACTTGAATGGCAGCGCCAATCTGACTGGGTTCCAACAAGAATTATTGGAGTCCTGGGGCAAAACTTTTTAATCTCTGAATACCAAATGGCATTGACATTTTTGAAGGAACAAGGAGAACTGATATTAAAACATAACATCACCACATGAGCATTTTGGTAGGCAAACTTTCTGTTCATGCCATGATCACCAAATGTATCCCATAATCTGAGAGCCACATTAACACCATCAACCACAAAGTTTGCCCTTTCTCGGATTTCATTCGACACATGATATTGGTCAATGGCAAACACAGAGGGATAGTGCAAATGGCGTGCTGTTGTTCTCGTCTTCATTACAACGCCAGTTGCTTCAGCGAGAATCAACTTAGTCTTGCCAACTCCCGAGTCTCCGATGAGGACGCACTTTATGAGCTCTCTTGGATGTTGTTGGTCGTATTCGATGTCAACCATTGTTCCGATAATGCGACACACCTAGATAAAAAGTATTTCTTTTAAAAAACAAAATTGTTTTTACATAAACGACGTCTTACAGTAGTTTGACGTTTATAACAGTTATGTCATTTCTATAGCTGTAAATACAGCACTGTGTTCTCACATAAAACAATTAAAGTCTCTTTGACAAATCCATTCGTTTTTGAGAAAACACTACACCTATCTCAAGGAAAGGCAAAACAATAATACCAAAACAGCTGATTATAAACGATAGATAGTGTTACCTTTAAGTATTCCAACACAAAGAGTGACGAAATTTGATGGCTCTTCTTTCGTTCCGCGTTTGTTTTCCTTCGCAGTTATACTCTAATGTCCATCACCATTAGTAAACCAAAACCCAACAGACTAAAGTGGGTAGCGGAGAAGACGAACAGCCAAGGGAACGGCCATACTTCAGAAATGAGAAATAAATTCAATCTTAACAACTGTTTCATGAGGAAACGTTGTTCACGATAAAGGAATCTCTGTTGCTTGTTCTTTATGCGTGTTGGGTTTGTTTCGTTCTGGTTCCAGTGGGATTCAATAGAGTGATGCTTTCGTCGACAGCTGGCACAAAACTCATGGATAAAACGCCGATGTCCGTGTTCATTAGGATTAAAACACTTTGGTGATACGTTAATATTTTTAGACCAGAAAATTCTGCTCGATCAAAACAACAAGAAGGAACACTGTCATACCTGAGTCCACCCAATCACGGCGCTAGAATCATACCACGTGGTTATATTGTCTCGTCCCAGCTTTCTTGGCAGCCTGCCTAAAGCACTAAGGTGAAGCGGTCAGTCAGGAGAGACCTATTTTTTAGAAAATGAAATAAAACTTGGAGAATTTATCATTTTAAAGGGGAAATGTATGTTTCGTTCTTAGAGAAAATAGAGTAAATTTTGCATACCTTTAGTTCGAAGGGAAGCCGACTTTTATAGACTAGTATTCCTCTCTCATGATAATTCTTTCCGAAAATAATTTTAGAAGGGGATCCTGAAGGGGTAAAATGGGAGCTGGGATTGACCTTTTTTGGGCTGGGAAATGGGATTTGATGCACTGGGACTGGAATTTAGCCATTACTGGGATTGGGATTTTTCTAACTCTAACTCTAACTCTATAACTTGGACTGAAATTTTGCATAAATGGGATTAGGACCCCCTTCAGGACCCTCTTAGAACCAGAGTAGAATTAGAACGCAGAATTTAATATCTCCCAGGTTGAGAGACCGCCTTGCGGTGTAATGCTATTTGAATACATCGGCTAAGATGACGCATACCACAGGAAGCCCAATGTATAAACTAGGCTTCAGTCTCATTTTCAGATTAAAAAAATCATTTTAATTAATTCACTTACTCTATTTACTTGCGGAAATATTATCATTACTTTTTATTTATCTTAGCTATATTACAAAATAATTCAAGAAGGCACCTCACCGAGATTCTGACTACTGCCCCAGTAATTTACCGAAATTTTTAGAATTTTACGATTGTGTACTCGTCCTAAAAAGAATATTAACGTTTCGCTACGATGATCATTTAATTTGTTCCTCGCATTATCTACAAAAAAGATATTTCCTCGAGGAAAACCTTAACAAACTAAATAAAAATACGTAGAATTTTAAATCTGATTGTCAAATATTTTACAACTGTCAAGAATGCAGTTGATTGGTTATTCGCTTGCTGTAATGAATCACGAGTGTTATGTCACCCCGACGGGTTTACGTGGTTGCCAGGCGCGCGCTTTAATCGTTTATAAATTTTTTTCAATCATATCCATCAATTATGTGTTAGAGGCGATGTTACACGAGACGATTCGCAACTACGATTTTTCGTGCAACAATGTTTCAGGTTGTGTTGCAAGTTTTTGAAGGCGATTTAAAAACTCGAAATATGTTTTCCGCGACAGCGATGGCGCGGAAAATTGTCCCGCGTACCATGTTACACAAGAACAATTTTTCGCCCAACACAACTTGCAACATTGTTACGCTAAAGATCGCGTAACATCACCTTTAAAGTGTTTTCGTATTGGGAAGCGTACGGTACTGTTTAGCATTTAAACGACATGCCGTAGCATTAAAATGGCTTCCTAATATTGTAACTCGTGAGAATCATCCAATTACAACGCGTAGTTACCGTTACGGTACATTTACAAATTTGCGGTAACGCTTCTCAAATATATGAAAACTAAACCGGTCTCTGATTTCTTTTAAAATGGCATTCGTCTTCGAGCAATCAGAATTACCCATTGCGAAGATTTGTCAACGATAATTTTCATGGCGCCAAGACGCAATCCGAATGAAAGGCCAAACCATGCACGAGACATTAAATATTTCCCCCCCAAATCACTTACTTTCATTAATGCAGTTCTTCGGTTTTCTCGGAAAAAACTAAGGTAGCCCACACCATTCATCACTTTCACATCCCCATAATGGGTTTGCGTTTTTTTTTTGGGGGGGGGGGGGGGGGGTGGAGGGGCAGAACCAAGACAAAATCGTAATATTACCATGATGATTAAGTAGAATAAAAAGGAAAAAAAAAACGCTTATAATTGTATCAGAATTAACAAAAAACAGAAAGGAAGAAATTTGAACAGGTTTATGATTAAATGTCAAGACATCTTTTCGTAAGTCCATACATTGTCTGTAAC
>JAAAQI020151021.1:0-10748 GCA_011800005.2 Stichodactyla mertensii
GAGAGATATTCAACACGAGAAGATAAAATTCGTATCTCCAAGCGGCCATGTAATGTTCTGTTTATTTTATAAATATCGATGAAATATCTAGGATCAGGGAAGAATTTTTTTAAGGCCATTTGTGATTGGTTGACAAGGGTAGTCATGGCAACGGTGATGTCTTCACATGTGAAGGATAAAAATGATATCTTTACTGTGTAAAGTTTTAGAAACAGGAGAAATCCTGGTATTTCATTGATATCTATATAATAAAAAACAAGCAAACAAAATAACACAAGTACGTTCTCTACGACTCTCAAATGGTTTCCAAATTCGAGCTTTTTGATTGGTTGGTTAATGTTCTCAATTGGCTCTTATTGGTTTAAAGAGGAAGCCATTTGATAGTCAGGGCGGTACGATACGTTTCCCGCCCACAAGAAAACCTTACTCAAAAAGAACATTCTAGAAGTCTGGTCATGCGCGTTTTGTTATCAGGCTCCAAGCATGCGGCATTTCACTGCTACACCTTTTGCTTCCTTGGTAATTCAAAAACAGAAGATAACGATATCGAAATCCCATTGGAAACGACTCCCACTCTTTCTGATTTTCCGAAGATAAACGGTGTTGCTTTTAGAAAAGTAAAACCAAGAGAATCGAAAGAGAAAATCTGAAAATTCTCGACAGCCTGTGGGGACGATGATAGAGATTGAGTATATTCCTTGAAAATGTAGTCTGAAAGCGTACTGTTCTACATGCTTAGGTTTGACATTTCCTCTGATCTTGTGATCGCGAATATCAAAAATACCTTTTCTATGAATCATAGCAGACAAGAGGCGTGTATTTGAGAGATATTATAGATGATATCTGTCCAGCCATAGCAGCAGACGAATAATCCAGCCTAAGGGCACTTGGATTTGTACCTCCTACTTTGTTCTGACTTTTTAGGCGATTAAACATTTACAGGGAGCAAAACTACATGGTTTTGATCACGAAATAACACGAAATTGCTTCCGGCGTTATGACCACGTTAGATTTTTGGTATTAGTTCTTGTGCTGCGATGAATAAACAGCGAGAAAAACTTAGAAATACCTGCGATAGTTTTTGTATTCGGGTTGCATGAATATTTTGAATATATGAAGAGGAACGAGGCCAAATACTAATTTCCTCATGAATGTTTTTTAACCTCGAGATGTTTCGATTTTAACTAGCGCAAGGCGAAGCAATAATTCATCAGCTGTCAAGAATGAGAACTTTCGACGTCATTATAGAGAAGGGCCGTCCAGGACAAGCCAGACGATAGCAGCAGGTTATATTTTGTTCGATTCGGTAAAATTCATATTGTGCTGACAACAATCTGAAGATATTCGGGGAAAAAAGAAAGAAAGAAAGGAAAAAAAAGATAAAAAAAAAGATAATATTGTCGATGTTCTTGTAGGCGGGCATCGTTCTTGTGAAATGAAAAGCATGGAGATTGAATAAATTCACCAATGAATAAAAGTAGAGAGTAACAAGAAAGATGAAACTCCCTTCCCAGGATTTCGCTTTGAAACCGTGTCGATACGGGGACGCGCAAGACAAGGCAATGTATCAGCGTGTTGCCAACTAAAATGTAACCAAAGCATTAGTTCGAATTCTTACCTGTTGACTCCAGCAACAGATGCTAGCATGTCTTTTATGTCCTGCGAGCTGCACTCGGGCGAAAAAATTATCTGAACAAATCGATAAAAATAAAAGATAAGTAAATGCACCCGCCCACGGCCGGCGATTTCTCTCCGAAAACGACAAACTTGGGAAAGCAGTGACCAACCTTGAGTGGTCGTCCATCCAGTTGGACGTAAAGATTTCTCGGTTTACCGTCCAAGTGACCATTGCTGTTCCCCATTTTCGAAAACATAAGATATTTTTGGCGTGTGTTTTGTTGACTGAAGAACCAAGTCAGTTATGGTTCGTCGAGCATTAAGCTTGAGGTAAATTAGAAATATTTTGACACACGGACAAAGAGGAGGAGATATTTTGAAACGATTCGAGCGCTTTTTCCTTCTTCTTCTTCTTCCACTGAGGAGCCGCCTTAAAAATACCACTTTGTTGCTTAGCAACGCATGATAAACATTCTTTTTGGCGGTTTTCGATGCCAACTGCGAGATTGAAGAGAAATGAATACACGACTGAAAGTGGAAAGAATTAAGAAGTTAAAAGGAGAAGCAAATCGGTTGAAATGCACTGAAGAACCACTGATCTTTTAGTGCAATTAAAAAGACAAAACAAAATAATAAAAGGACAGGAACGAATACGGCATAAAAAACAAAGGAAAGAATATTATATATTGATGAATTTGCAGATTTTTTTAACAAACAAGTCAATCATAGTTATTTTGCATTAGAGTTATTTACTGGCACTCCGTGATATGACGCGCGTCCTAGAAAACAGGTTGAAATGCGCGGGCAGATCAAATCAAATCTTACGTAATCACCTGGATGTTGTGACGTATTTCCGGGTCCAATTTTTCACAAAATGCGCTAAAACAAAAACCAAAACGTTTATCCACAATTCCTCCTCCACCTGTAATAAACAGACCTATGTACACCAATTCCTACTATGAAGGAAAAAGCAAGAAGAATCTTCAAAGAACTGCTTTTCATTTTGGACCCGTGAAGTCGCTTTTTCATTTGAGTGCCGTCACACTTAACAACTCTATATTTTGATTAAAAGATCTAGAATTCATAGATTTACTCAAACAATGGTTCAGCCCATCAGGGCGCCACAGTTTTCCCAAAGAAATATGGCAGGTCCGACAGACAAAATCATAAACCTCTTGATTTCAGGGAGACTCCTAGCTTTTTAATCTGTTCTAAAGATGCATGACATCCATTCAAACTCTATAGGAATCTTAGAAATCAACATTTGTTTTGATGCCGTAATCCGATAAAATGTTTTGGGCTGTCAGACATAGCATCAGTAACTATCGAGCGGTGGAACCATGAAAAGTAAGGTACAGTAGGAGTTTTCTTTCACTATATCTAGATTTCTTTTCTCAATTTCGCAGACACACAGGCCTCTAATGAAAAAAGGTCATGTAAATCCTAAAATCAATCCCAGAATCCAATGCAAGATGGCGGTAGTTTTTGATCTTGCCCCACAATTCAGTGCAGCAAGAGTTCATTTCCAGTCCTCCATTGAATTTTGGGAAGGCACATCACCTTATAAATACCATGCTTCTCTCCCAGACCATTCCTTACAAATAGTTCTCACTACACTAGTCATTATTAATCAATCTAGTTTTTAAAATTTAATCTCATTACTGATCTTACTGATTTCTACTAGCATCATGTGATATCTCACAACACCATCACACAGGTAGCCCAGTTTAGTACCTTGCAAGTCTCTGGATGACCAATCAGTGACATCAGTTTGTGATCATTCTTGCCTAAGCCTGCAGAGGCAAACCCAGGATGCTCTGCCCTAGAGTGGTATCTTTTTACACCAAAGGTATATAAAAGGGTTGGGAAGTTGTGAGTTTTGGTATAGATAAGGGTTGCCAATTTGTGAGTTCAGGTATGGAAAAGGGTAGGGTTTCACCATGCTAGTATAAGCCAAGCCAGTACATATATAAAAGGGGTACGTTATCTGGCAAAGGTATGTGAAAGGGGTACCTTTTTTGCAGAAATTTGGTATATAAAAGGGTAAGGGGTCCAGAGTCTGGGCGTAGCATCCCCGTACAAAATGGTTGGAAGTACTCCCTTCAGGCGAGCAAACAAGACCACACATAAGTAGCACAAGCAGTGCAACTACCACATGTCAAAATTGCAATTAGGTGTGTCCTGGACTACCTCCACCTATGATTGGACCTAAGGGAATAGTGCCTGTATAAACTTCTAGAAAAAATATATAGTATTTTAACTACTTAATTTAAATTTGGTTATCACATTATAACTAGCATCTTTAGTTAACCTACAGTCTTCTGAAAAACTTTCAAAGTTTTCCAGAAATTTCTTTGACACCCTTCTTTGCATTATAAATACAATCGTTAACCGAGACTCCTTTATATGAGGCTCCCAACAACGTCAAGGGGAGATGATTTTGCTGAACATAGTCAAAGATTCTTTGCACCCTGTCAGTGTGCCCTATATGGTACTGAGATATACAGTTCTCTTGTACACTCGCTTGATAATGGACTGGCTCCTGTGTGATACCCAAGATCTTGTTCACTGCCTCTATGGCATTGTCTTTAAGGCTTTCTGATGTGACTGTGTCTGGGTTTCCACACTGTTTTTCAAACCAGTGTCCACCCATCATTATCTGGAGAGAGCAAAAATCAAAATCAGCTTTATTTCATTAACAGGCCTATGAACAACCGAGTTATGGAGTTCAGTACATTAAAGAATAAAAACAAAGACTAACTCACTCATTTAACACTCACTACCTATCAAAGATACATCAGCTTACTGTCTTTAGATATTAACCAATCTCATCCCCAGAGTTTCCAGCCACTTTTCTAGCATGTGGAGTTCCTTGGTGATGAGCAAGAGGAATTTAGGCTCTGGGAGCAAGATTGGGTATAAACTATATTTGTCCCAGATACCTACCGTCAGTCTACTGTGATTCCTTCCACTTCTGTCGTGTTGTGGAAACACACAGGAATCATAAATTATTCCCAGAATGTTGACAGGCTCAGATGATGGCAACAAAATCCCAAATCCTTCATCCTTAACCACATTACCCTTGTACTCCAGGTTAACCAGACCAACCGATACAGATTTTATCTCATTCAAAGTGTTCTTAAGAGGCAGAAGAGAATGAGACATGATAGATGACAAACTGTTGGCTGATAATGTACTTATGAGATGATCAGATATTATATTCTCATTACTTGTACTCAATGACACTTTTCCATCACTCTGGAATTCTATACCCCTACATGGAGAGTTGGACAGAATGTTTACTCCCATTTTGACGAGAGATTCGTGCAGATTATCTGCAAATGTCTGTAAGCCACCTTGTAGTGACCATATACTCCACTTATCTTGGATGGATTTTTGTACAAGGGGGTGTTCATCAGGAATGGGGCTTGCTATGGAATAACAGTTAGAACAAGAAATTAAATCAAGAGAGATAAGGTAATATTACAATAGCAAGCATAATGGAAAAAATGACCTGTGAGAGGTACAATTTTGTATTTTGTATGACTTTAATTATATGGCAAGACGTCCCATCGTCGTGTACTCATGGAACATAAGGACAAAGAGAGAAATGTATTGTGTTCAAGATGAAGAAATCAGCTAAATCAAAATGAAATGGTACATATTTTAGGAAATATAATTACTAATCTTTTAAATACATATTAGAAGCAAACCTAAGTAGATTTTTAATAACAAACTGTTTTGCAGGTAAGAAAGTCCAAGAACATCCTCACAAACATGAACTAAGGAAAGTATTCTTCGAATGAAAATGCAATACAAAGTCTGGAGTGTTGTTTCGGAATATTTTCAAAATATGTATAACGTCTCAGATTTCACATATAATTATGAATTTCTACTTACTAGTATGCTTGACTGTGAACTGGACTTTCACATATAAATATGTTTGACTGTGAAGGTCTTTCACATATAAATATGTTTGACTGTGAAGGTCTTTCACATATAAATATGTTGACTGTGAACTGGTCTTTCACATATAAACATGCTTGACTGTGAACTGGTCTTTCACATATAAACATGCTTGACTGCGAACTGGTCTTTCACATATAAATATGTTTGACTGTGAACTGGTCTTTCACATATAAATGTTTGACTGTGAACTGGACTTTCACATATATATATGTTTGACTGTGAACTGGTCTTTCACATATAAATATGCTTGACTATGAACGGCCGGTCTTTGACATACAAATTGTTTCTGTTGAGCACCCATGTTTTGAACATAAACATGAATTATGTGTTGACATCTTGTCATATTCATCAAGAATTGTTCAAAATCACAATAAAAGTAAAAAATGAAGAAAGGAAAACTCAATGTAATGGAATTTTGTACAATTTTTCATAAAAAAATCCATGATGATAAGTAAAATGTTGTAAAAGCTGAAAAATGTACATTTTAATAAAGAATATTGATCCCAAATTTAAGGTACATTCTGTTTTGTTCATTTAACCATATACATGATCATTCCTCTAATAAGTTTGTTCAAATCATGTGTATATTCAAGCCAGTCCAAAAATCCAAACTTAAAGTTTGGGTTGTTGATGTGATATAGTGCATGACACCACCATGGTACAGAACTGATGACTTGGCCTTCAGTTTGTATAAGATTTTTCAACCTGGGCATTATACTCACAAGACTTTCCTGGCAAGATGGCTGCTTTCACAACTGATCCATGGGATTTCTCCATTTCATACAGTTGTGGGAAGACTGATTTTAAACTTAAAAGTCTAGCATCACCAGCAAAGATCCCACGACATATGGGATCACCCATGTACTCTGCAATCTGTACAAATAAACCACCAAAAATGAAGGTATTACAATGCATTACACATTGCTTTTGAGCAACTAGTTCAGATACTTGATAGAACATTCTGAAGTTCACCTCTCAACTTTCAACATTCATCTTCTTTTTGCTGAAAAAAGCCTATACAAGAATAAACCACAAGCTACAGGTACACACACACACACACACATGTACATACCTCTTTACTAAGTCTCCTTTTAAAGAAATCATAGACTGACTCATCACTGTCATCAGTCCTTTTTCTCACAAAGGGCTCTTTCAGGATGATTGGCAAAAGAGATGCTGAGAATAATGACTGCTTCTTAATGATAGACACAATACTGCTAGGCAGTTTGTGAACTTGTCCTTTGGAGTAAATGTATCGATTACGAGCACCAGGATGACTTGCTGTTACAGAAATGATTGACTTTTCGAGATCAAGTTCTGAAGCCTAAAAATGACAAATCACAAAAACTTACAGCTTTGGCTACCATCACATTCCACGTGCCCCCTTTCTCCCAGAAAATTTTAATGACAAGAAGTTCCTACTCCTTGAAAAGTCTGATCATTTTCATTTGCAGTGCAAAGATGTGAGATTGGGTGAGCAATGAATATTTTCTGGAATAGTTTATTAATAAGGAAAAAAGAAAATTTTTGATCTTGTGGGAGAGGTTAGGGATTTTGTCCTCCCCCACCCCTAATGAAGTCACAACACCACAACAGCAAAATGTTTTAAAAAAGTTGCAAGAAGACTTAAGTTTCTTGTGCTCTAATTTGACTTGTGTTAGCAAGCTATCCAGTGGAGCCGTCTTTCATACAGGGTACAGCGCCCTAGCGACAACTTAAATCCAATCACTCAACCTCAGGCTTGGGCTACAGCAGTCTTTATTAATTCTTATACACATATATTTCACAATGGTTATACTACTAAAATAAGACACATTCTCTAGAAAAATCAGCCCATAACACTTACAGTAACTAGACCTTACAACTACACTGATACAAAACTAAAATCATGACTACCTGGTGAGGGTGTTGGTGGGTAAAATACTGCTTGTGTACTAATATTGATGCTAGCTGTTACGAGGAAAACGCGAATGATCGATCTTGGCCGCGCTAGCCGGTTTTGCCCTTGGCGGTACGTGCCCCTAAGCGGAATTAAGACCTTTTACATAGCGGCCACGAATTCGAATTCGAGTAAAAATTTAACTGAATGAAAAAGTAATACCTGTACGAGAAAGAGCACCTCAACTTTAGTAACTCTGCAAAGATTCATTATGTTAGCTGTTAAAGCAGCCGAGATAACATTTTTCAAAAATTGCCAAATTTACAGAGAAATGTATGTCTGGGGGTATACGCCATACCCCCAGACATCCATTTCTCTGTAAATTTGGCAATTTTTGAAAAATGTTTTCTCCACCGCTATAACACCTAACGTAATTAATCTTTGCAGGGTTACTAAAGTTGAGGTGCTCTTTCTAGTGCTGGTATTAGTTTCTAATTTTAACCTATTTTAAATTTCAGCCGCCATGTTGGTAAAAGGTCTATTCGGACTGGAAACCTACTTTAGTCCTCATTGTCGGCTTTGAAACATTACGTCAAGTTTTTTTTTTTTTCCCCTACGGTGTTACAGGTTAGTTGAATTTATTACATACCGGCGCAGCCTGTAATAGTTTACTTGCTAGTTTCCTTTTATAGTTCTGTGTATTCGTTATCGCTTTATTAATACTATCCTTCAGGTGTTATTTAGATAAAACACATTGAAACAACATCTTGATGGTAACATCTTTGCGATTTTGTCGTGTCATACCGATACACTCGAGACACACCACTTTTTTGACAATTTTTTTTCAGAATATTTGAGAAAATCTACAGAACTTGAATTGTAATTATCACTTTGGAC
This sequence comes from Stichodactyla mertensii, assembly GCA_011800005.2. Lineage (NCBI taxonomy): Eukaryota > Metazoa > Cnidaria > Anthozoa > Actiniaria > Stichodactylidae > Stichodactyla > Stichodactyla mertensii. Next base: position 8,363 of record JAAAQI020151021.1, read on the forward strand.
TTTAATGAATAGACCTTATTCGCTTGGGCGTATTTGTTTCCCCAATACAGGTCACGTGTCATTCCTTTGGGACTTTTTCCTTTGTTTAATGGTAACGCTTGAGAAGATACATTAATATGGATAAACCTCAAACAAAGAATCGCATTCCCAAGAGGTCTGAATTGGGAAAACATTACGCCCAAGCGAATAAGGTCTATTGGCAAATCAATTAATTTTGAGAAGTTTGCAAGTAGTGCAGCATAACTGATACACAAACAATTCAAACCGGTTTAGACTAATTATGTAACGTAGGTTGGTAGTTCAGTCAAAGGAGAAGAGAAGAGAAGAGAAAAGAACAGGCCAAACAAGACAAGACAAAACCAGACGAGACACTGAGTGTAGCATTTTGGTAAAACCCTCCCCGAAAACCCCCCTATAATTTCACATAAAAACCCTTCCTATAATAAGGCCCCCGAATACAAGCTTATTTATGGAGGTTTACGGTATTTGTTCGTTTGTTCGTAGAATAAGTGTATGGATCCCTCACCATGTCAGAACAATGGAACGTGTTACCCTGACTACAGTAACCATGACTACCATTGTGTTTGCAAAAGATTTTATCATGGACTAAATTGCGAAAATGAAGGTATTACGCTTTGCCCTTGAATAAGAAATGACGACTGTTTATTATAATTTTGGACGTGTTACTCCAAGGATTTCAAAGGGTACTCACTGCGTTAGATCGTGAGAATGCACCTTATTGGTTGAATTAGTGATACAATTCAGCCAATCAGATGCCGTCATTCTCACGAACTATCGTAAAAGTTGTCCTTTGAAGCATTAAAGACTATACACACTAGAGTTTTGCTCCGAAGCAGGCTTCAGGATCATTTTGCTTCGGATTTAAGCGAGCATGACCTCACCATACAGCAACCTCCCTTAGCATGGTCTCTCGTGTGTATCAGTTGTGCAAAATGACCCGGGAGCCTCCCACTTGATCAAAACCCTTGACGTGTATGGACCTTTGGGAGTTATACTTGAATACATCCCCACCCCACCCCCTAGCATAAATAATACATCGTCCCGATAAGACTGGCAAAAAGACACCCTTTGCTAGCAAGGTAAGAACAAGGTAACTTTTTGTTTCTTTGGTTTTATTTTACTTTTTATAGGCTTAGAAAGTCCTATCCGAGGCTACGATGGATACTGCGTTCAGCCCCACAGCGGTGATTGTAACCCGAGTGAAGATAATTTCCTCATTTTCAAGAGATTCGATACAAACTGTTCTGCAGACTATATGACTTTTGTTATCAACGAATATGGCATCTTGACTCACAAATGTAGTGGCAAACTTGTCTGTCCTGATGGTAAGTTGAGGTTACGAAGTGAAGAAAATAAAGGAATAAACATAGTTAGTAACTAACTGTGGAATAAACAAGCAAGTGATAGAGCGAGGTATATATCAAGGAAAGAGCAACAAACAACAACAACAATGATAAAAGTATAAATAATCCAAATAGATATCATGGGTGGCGTGCGCTGCTAATGTTAGATACTTTGATTGACAGCTACCCATGTACATATAATTAAGTCGAATAAAATACAAATACACCACAATTACTGGCGACGAGAGATGGACGCAGAGTAATTACTCGGAGGACTTTTCCTAAAAAGATGAGAGATTTCCTTGGTTTTTACTAAAAATATGGCGTACATCGGAAAAATCGAACCATTCGACGAAACCACAGAAACTTGGAGCGCTTACGTCGAACGCTTGGAGCAGTATTTTGCAGTCAACGAAATTAGAGAGGAAAAGAGAGTTCCCGCGCTACTCACTTTGCTGGGAAGTAAAGCTTATAATCTACTCAGAAACTTAGCAGCACCGAACAAACCAGCAGATCTCAGTTACAATACAATTGTAAAACTCCTGGAGAAACAGTTATCGCCCAAACCATCTATCATCACTCAACGATACAGATTTCATACGAGAATACAAGACGAGGGAGAAAGTATAAATGACTACGTAGCACAACTTCGAAAATTAGCAATTCACTGTAATTTCGACAACCTCAATGATACACTCAGGGATAGGTTGGTGTGTGGAATCCGTAGTGCCAGTATACAGAAAAGATTGCTCTCAGAAACAACTCTACCATTAGAAAAAGCTATCACAATATCAGTAGCGATGGAAATGGCCGCGAAAGATGCCATTGAATTACAAGGTAAGCAAAAGGAAGTTGGTGTACACAAGATAGCTAGTAAAGCCGCAACTAAAGCAAGAGCTAAACCTGTAACTGCAAGTTTTCAAGCAAAGCCAAAGCAAAGTAAACCATGTTTTAGATGTGGTAAGTCAGGACACCAGTCTAATTCATGTAGATACAAAGAAACAACTTGTTATTATTGTAAG